>CABFOV010001227.1:0-128229 GCA_902141375.1 Timema poppense
TCAGAGGTGAAGGAAGGGTTTGGTAATCAGATAAATCTATGCCGGGACCGAGGATTGAACCCCGGCCACCAGCATAGAAGTCCGACACCTTACCCCTAAACCACCAGGTCACCTCTAGGGCATGTGTTCTTTCACACCGTCCGGACCCATGTAAATCTCCGTCCGGACGTGGAAATCGCCCGGATCTCCCTGCTACAAACCTCCGAGTCTCGGACGGGCGTTTGCCCGGACTGGGCTCTAGCGGACCACAGTGTGCAATGAATGCCTTCACATGATCCGGTTATTTAGTCATCCGAGTGGCCTCTTTGTGTGCTGTTGAGGTTTGTTGAGGAGTGAATAGTTTGCAGTAGACACGCAAGACATGACAAAAAAGCAAGAAGAAGTAAACGTGAAAATGTTTATTAGTTTAGTAGAGGAAAAACCAGTAATATGGGACAAATCTATTGACGAGTAAAAAGATCGCAATAAAACAAAAGATGAGTGGAAAAGTGTTTGTGGCAAACTGAAGGCAGATTTTGAACTTTTATATTATGGGAAGAGGAAATAATTTAAATGATTTGAAATCATTCCATTATTTGTATTTTTTATGTAATTTTGTAGAGTATATTATAATTACTATGATATTAATTTACAACCTATAGCTATCCTACGTAACTGAAAAGATATTTCAATTATTTGCGTTCATTAGTATTTTTGTTACATTACACTATATAAAATTAACATAGTCTATATTTTGAACAAGGAACAAGTTTCACACTTAGACAATTGATTATCCTTGATCTCATTAATATATGAGTTGGAATTATTTTATTATCTTAGCTGTTAAAGATTTAACCAAGCCAAAAATAATTTTGGCAGCAGTGCTACCAACAATCGATTCTACATGGTAACATAAAGCAAGTCTCCCCTTATCTAAACATTAATTACTGTGAATAGCTAATTATGAAATTATTAATGATTAATTATTGTATTCCACACATGTGATGCAAATAACAAATTAAATCTAAAAGATTTGTAATTTATTTTTAAATAGCTTGGTTAAAAAAACTTAAATAATTTAAAGGTCCCAATCCTGATTCAAAATATTTTATATTATTTCCGGGTGGACAAAAAAAAAATTTGATAAAATCTTAATCCATAGGACATTTTTAGTTATAAAAGTAAATTTATTGGTTTATTCAAAGTTATTATGACTGTCTATAACATTGTGGGACCATAGTTCGATTCTATACTTTATTTAATGTTAACATAATGGTCACAAAATAGCTATTAGTAAACATTTTTGATAAATACTTTGAATGAAATTAATATTTACGTTGATTATAACTTTCTAATAAATTATATGTATAACGTTAACCATTGTTCTTTTTTGTCAAATCTGTTTTTTTACTAAATCAATTCTGGAAATCCAAACAATAATACAAGCTATGTCATCTGCAAGTATTAATATACTAACATAGGAGGTTTAAATAAATGAAAAGCAAGGAGAAGTGTTGTTTTTAGTTTACGATTTCAAGAAAACTTTACATGATATCTCTGCTTTTTTAAAGGTTTGAGATGTATATATTTTTAAGTAAAAAAAACCATTGTAGCTTTGTACGGTTTATAAAAATGTTTGTCTGTAGCCAAAGATACTTGGAACTTCATAACCGATTGCGGTGCATTTATTTCTATTCATTATGATGTCTACTAAAGGAGGATCTCGCATACATACAGTCAGGGTTTGAGTTTCCGTTTAAGACACAGCCGGATGTATTTATATCTGAAACTTAGGATCTCTTGAACCACTTAACCGATTGTGGTGTATTTTTTTCTTTTTTGGAAGGATATTAATCCAGTTATGTTTCAACATGATACATCAGGTTTTTTTGAGGGGAGAACATCACAATTTTCTGCTCCAGATCAATTTTTGATCATGCTCTTCTGCAACTGTTCAAAAGGTTGTGGCCAAATGTGTGGCTATAGAAAAATAGGTTTATATTATTCAACAATATAATGGTAATTGTCGTGGTAGTCCTTGCATCAACGCTACACTAGATGAAGACACTTTAGGTGTACCGGAAGAAGAAATAATTGTAGAGGAATTCAATCAAGACGATGAAATTAATCCCATGAATTTCTTACCAGAAGATCGTTATTCTCAACTTCAGGAACAAGTTGAAACAGATGTACAGGACAAAGAAGAACACCAACAAAAAGGGAGGACAACGAAGAGGAGGACAAAGGAGAATTATAATTCATAGAATGTGATGAAATCGTGGAATAGGCCTACAGGGGACACTACGTTAGAAAAAAACCGTGCCTTTTATTCTACCTCGAAGGTGATGTAAAAATAGTACCAGTATTACAGTAATAGTATAGGTGTATATATTTTATAAGCCGTAATACGTGAAAATAGTTGTACACAAGAAAAATAAGTATCGACACTTTTTGTAGGAAATTTTCTAATCTACATATTTGAATAGAAACCTTTTAGTCATAGGACCAATAGATAAGGTGATATTGATTTAAAATCTATTTTTGAGACTTATTATGGGCTGTAAATATATTTCTGTGCAATTAATTGATTGGGACTTTTAATATACTATTTATAACTACTATATGAAAATACATACCGAAATTCAGCTAACTTGGAACTAATCCGTAAGAAACCACTAAAGTCACTGGACTATAGTTACTCTAATGTAAGGAAAGGATAAATTTAGATGTATACCCTCATTTGCGTGGAATAAGAGTGGAAAACCAATTGGAGAGAATCACCTTCAGTAGACCCGATTGGAACTCGAACCCTGATCTCCCCATCTTCAACAGGCAAGTCTAACACAAGAATTATGCCTTAGACCATTCAGCCACTGAAGCGGGCTGTTCAAGCAATGTATATAGCAAGTAAAGTGGCACTGCTATAATAAATTTTAAAAATAAAGGTTTATTGTTGGACACATTTAGCTCTTATCTCACAACATAATTAAAAAGTGTAAAATGTCAAGAATTCAGAGGATTGATTTCAAGTAATAAACGATGGTAGTACATTAGAGATGCTTTGTCGTGCTATTGGTACAAAATAACACCGGAAGAAATAAGCTTTATACTTTTAGTACTAACAAATTAATGTTAAGACACTTTGTCAGTATAATCCAGTAAAAAAAGTCCTAATATATTTAAATTTAATTTTTGATTACAATATTGTTGAACACTAACACTGGAAATAAATAGTTTTATTTATTTGAGGTATCAACGTTCACTTCCTGAACCGACTGATTATATGAATACACGAGAATATATATGAGTAAGAAGAGCAAAAGAATATACCGATTTTACTGGGACGGTATTTTCTTATACATACCACAATCGACATGGTACCAACGACTTTACTTACCCTTTGAAGGAAGGTGAGCTCCGGATTTAGTTTATAGTGTATTGGCTGAGTTTTGACACTTATAAATCTATGATGGTAAAAAGATGGTTCGTTGTAATCTCCAACAAAAATATAAATACAGCAGAGTGTCTATAATTTGGAATAGTTGGGGATCGACCCGGTCCTGGTTAAATAGTAGGTTTCTATACCAAAAATAAAAAATAAGCATAGACGGGTACTTACGAAAATTCATTGTTAAGGTAGAAAACATTTCACTCAATTTAAACAATGAACTTAAATTGATTATTGTTCCTAAATATCACAAATCCTGAAGGAATATAATAAGGCAAACATTTAACAACTAAAAACGTTTCCAATTATTTTTTTTGAACAAGGGTCGAAGTGCGATTTTTAAAGACCATGTTTCTGATATCAATACAACTGTGTTTATTTTTACAAATACTTTTTTTCGTGGTTATTCGGACTATAGACGATCCGGATTTTTGTCGTCCAAATTATCGACGCTCTACTGTATTTTAATTGGTTGGAGAAAACTGGCGCTGTGTCTCAACATTTATTTTTCCGGTACATCTTGGTATCCGTTCAGCTTACACGCATAGATTAAGTTCGCTAATAAAATACGAATGAGGAAGACAGAATTATAGAGTGAATATACTCGCATTTGCGTGGTGAGAGTGAACAATTATTTAGGGGGAAGAAAACTCACTTTATCCGATCGGAATTCAAACCCATATCACCTACAGTCTTACACGACAGACACAACTTTGACCATGTGACCTGCGATGCGGGTTAGTATTGATTTCTTTTTAGCACCGCATCTTACTACCCGTTCGGGTTGTACGCCAATATACTAATTAAAATAATGTGTTAGGAACTAAGAATGCTTAATTGAGAGGAAATGCACACGCTTTTGTGTGAAGGGAGACTGTAAAACCATTTAAGAAAAAACTATCTTCAGTGCACACGATCGGGATCGATCCCCGATCTCCCTGTCTTCGACCAACTAGTCCAACACGAGAATAGCGCGTTAGACCAAACGGCCACCAAAGTGAGTTGACATTGATTTATTAAAATAGAATATGATTTATCGTCCACCCAAATATATAGTCCACTGCGATGCATCTTCATTAATTATACCGTGTTAGACGATATACCGTTGTAACAAGTTATTGGTATTTTGAGAAAATTCATGAGTACAAAATCAGTGTTTTATAAACAATGTTCATTATTGTAATTAATATTTTAGAGGTTACCATTATGTAATGCAAACTATGATTGAAATAAAAGACAAATGTGGATGTACGACACAGTAATTTAATTCAATTTTCAAATTAATATGGAAGTTAATAGTAAAACATGATGAATTGAGTGAAAGATCAATAACAACTTTGGTAATAACATTTGGCAACCCATAAAGGGTTGACCATACTTATAGGATAAGGTCCGAATTTCGACCAGGCTCTAAAGTCCGACTAGCAGGGTTTGACGTACTTTGATGTGTTACAGCTATGCGGGAAGAATAGTAAACAGCGCTCCATTACTTTGGTGTTGTTCTGTGTAAACCACAGTTCAACTCGCTCAACCGTGACAGTGCACTAATCAAAACTTCATTTTCGTCGATTTCAAAACTTTTTCAGGTATGTGTGCTTGATTTTTTTTACTCGTAGTGTTTTAGTATTAGCTGTAAGGCCGTTAAAGCATCGTGTTAAGTACGTTCTAGGCTTGTAAATTCTCTTTTAGTTTAATCGATTGACTCTCGTTCTAGGTCGTACGTAACCTCAAAGTTTTAACCATGCAGTGGTCTAAATTCCGATTACCGCTAGTGGTCTAAAGCCTCCAAGGAGGGTAATTCTCGCCGTTTTTGTTTCAGAATGCCCAGAAAGAACCCCAAATATGTTCCTAAAAATAAATTACGTCAATGGGGTGAAGAGGACATGGCAAAAGAAATCCGTGCCGTTAGGGAAAAAAAGATGGGCAACCTTAAAGCATTTAAAACTTTCAACGTACCTCGTGGTACATTGCGCGATCTTAGAAAAAAGGTTGACGTATCACTTTCTAAATTATTGACAGCTTTGATAGGAAGGAAGCCAATACTAAGTGATGAACTCGAAAAACAATTAGTTGATTATTTACTTCATATGAAAGCAAAGTTTTATGGGTTTAACCTAGGGGAACTTTGACGTATGGCATTCCAACTTGCGACTAAAAACGGCGTCAATCACCCTTTCAAGCAAGGTCAAACAGGCCGCTCTTGGGTTGATATCTTCCTAGAGCGTCACAAAGAAACGCTATAGCTGCATAAACCATTTAGGACTTCTTTTTCTTGCGCCTTAGGCTTCAATAAAGAAAATGTCAGTGCTTTTTTCCAATTATTAGAAGAGGCCTACCTTAAACACAAGTATCCAGCTGATCGAATATACAATGTGGATGAAACCAGCCTGACCATTGTACAGAGTAAGATTACGCAAGTAATTGAAAGTAGAGCTAAACGTCAAATTGCTGCCATCACATCTACAAAGCGAGGAGCGACGGTCACAATGTTAGCATGCATGAGTGCCTCTGGGCATTATGTTCCACCTTTCATTATATTTCCCAGAAAGAGAAAAACCTTCATGGGACCCCTGAAGACACACTACAGTGAAGAAATAAGACGGGCTTCTTTATTAAAACAAGCCATTGTCTACATATGACATGATGGAGATTTTTGGAAAAGAATATTTAAAAGTGCAAACAGGAGGGATCTCCATGAACAGTTTCAGCAAAACAGGTATTTTCCCAATGAATAAAAACCTTTTCACCTACGCTGAGTTTCTGACTTCGGCACAGGAATCGGCGAAATCCTGCAGTACTCAGGCGACGCCACATGAAAATAATCAAGTGAAATATCCCTCTGACAACCAACTTCCTGCATCTAAACCACGTGAGTCGTTGCTTGCAGATAATCCTGTAAATCCTGCCGAGGATCCTCAACCCAGCACTTTAAGTGGTCTGAAACATGTCAGTCCGTATGAGATCGTCCCTGTGCCATCAAAAAAACTAAAAGTGAGCATCAGAGGCCGCAAGACTGTAGGAGCTTGTGTGATCACTGGAACCCCCTACAAAGAAGCCCTTGTTAAATAATTAAAAGTCTCTGCTGACAACCCAAAAATTGTCATCATCATAAAAAAAATTGGGGGAATACTTCGGAAACCAAAAGAAGAAAAAATCTAAAGGAAGCCAAAGAAGACGCTTGATGGAGGCAGTTCTTCGTAAGATTCTGATGGTGCCAAAAATATTGTCTACGACAGCATGAGTGATTTGGAGTTTCCTGTGGGTGAAAAAAGTCAGATGATGAGGATGGGGGCTGCATTTTTTTGCCAAGGACTCTTTTTATCCAATGACCACAATAGCTTAAGGATGTATGGTCTTATTGCAATAAGCCTAAAAATTAGCAGGCTGATGAGAAAATTTAATATTATTCTCCATTTATCCTGGCTCATTTTAAATTGAGGGCGCCTTTTTCAATACTCTGGACTTTCCAATTCACCTATTTTTTATATATATATATATATATCTCGTAGGTGAATATAAACTTTTATAAAACCAATAGTTTCCGAATAATAAGTGTGTATATATATGTATATATATATATATATATATATACACTTATAATTGGTTTTATAAAAAATAATATATCAAATAAGGTTTTTTATATTTATTATGCCTTCATTTTTAAATGATAAATTATTTCTTATCTCAGAGAGGTGTAGAGATACGATAAAAAAATTGTAAGTTTCCTTAAGTGTAAATTACCCTCAAAGTTATTTTCATGAGGAAATGAGAGTTTCCATTTTGTTTTAATATTAAACAATACATAAATACTAATTTTAATCGAGTCGAGTTTGATATAATCTATTATTTCTCTTTCCATCCTTAAGTAAAAAAATACTACCATTAATTTTAGGGTTGGATAGATTATTTAAAAGAAAAGAAACTCTGAGAAACCAATGAAAGCCCTATATTCCAAGTTTGATCCCAATTGGTAAAATAGTTTCGTCTCTAGTCAGAGTTATAGACTGAAATTATTAAAAAAACTTTTTCGGATTCAGGGGGTCATGAAACGTCAACATCTATCAAAATCTTGAATATTATTTATTTGACAATTAATATTTTTTCTTAACCAGAGAGGTGTGAGAAGGTAAAAAGTAACATTATATATTATTTTTGAAAAACATGATGATATTGTAATAAGGAAGCAATATTAATTTATATTTATAGAATTCAATATAAAAATATTTAGTATAAATTGAGTATAAATGAGAAAGAATTTTTGTGAATTTATAAGCTTTTACTATAGTAAGTCTATATAGATAATTTATTTTATTTTATATTTATGTTCCAGACCATTATAACCTTAGTTTTCATTTACACAACCGTTCTCATTTTTAATCAGTTTGATTCTGGTATTCACTGGAGCAACTCACACAGGCACAGTCAAATGGTAAATATGATATTTCATTTTTAGATTGGTTATTTACATAGTAAATTCACAAAAGAAAAAATCATTCTGTTTCTCTTACTTGGCTAACACCTAGTTACTTGCACCATAACTTATTGAATATTTTTCTTTTATTCAGTCCTGAGGATGGCACCGTTGATGTGCCGAAACATGTAGAATTTTTAAGGCTGTCTCTACGCTGCCTAAAAAAGGAGCAAGGGAATTCCAGATAAGATAATAGAATTCAATTTAATTGTTATATAATTCAAAATTTCTTCAATATTTCAATTTTTCTTAATATTTCTTTTCAATTATATTTCAGCCAAACATTAGTTCTCTAGTCATTTGTTACTAATTATCTATATAGTTTAATTAAGTTAAGGTGTTTATGTTTTTTCGTTATTACTTGTTAATCATGTATGTGACCTTGACTCACATTTTTAATGTGTTATTTTAATAATGATCTGATATCAAAAATTGTTTGTGTGTTAATCAATAATTTATTTTAATTTTATTAATCTATATAGACCTACTAGAGTAAAGGCTTATAATTTAACAAACATTCTTTCTCATTTATACTCAATTATACTAAATATTTTTATATTGAATTCTATAAATATAAAAAATTTATATATTATATTAACATACAAATTTCATTTAATAGCCAATACGACTAAAAAGTAAACTATCTTTGTTTATTTAACACATGCACAATTGTAGAGGTAACTTAAATATAGGCTTTCATCTCACGATATATTCTTCGTGCAAGGTCATTCTTAAAATTGTTCTCTAAAACTCTTTGCTAAATAGTTACTAAGCGGTCTACACCGTGTTCGTAAAAACATTTATGTGGTCCGCAGTTAAATAAAGGTTGGTGACTTTTGATTTAAATATTATATCCAAGAAACCATTTAACATTAATAAAAATTGTTCAAATGACAGTATAAAGCTACCATGGATCAATGATGGAGTGTGTTTCAGATTGTTATTAAATGGCCGATGATTTTACACATCTATTACAGACCAACCCTTAAAATATGAGCAATAAATAACCTCAACACAGGGTTAGCCCTAGATACCTCAGTGGTAAGATATTGACGTGCTAATTTGGAGGCTCCGGATTTAATTTCAGATTTCAAAAGAATTTAAAAAAAAAAGTTAATTATTTAAGTTCAATAACATGATACAGGTTTGAAGTAATATCACCAACTTATTAGCGGTTTGGGCTTTTCGAATTTCTTCGTAAAAGCGTTTCATTGCCTTGGAATGCATATGCCTTTTGCCCTATACACCTATTCTTCCATCTTTAAACTTTTGTGGGGCCATTTTTTAAAATAATAAAAATTGTTTTTCCTTTCTTATTACACTTCACACATCTCTAAAGATATTAAATGTAATTACAATTAGCCACACTGAAAAACATCCTTTCATCAATGTTGCACTTGCCACACTGACTTGAAAAACGGTGGAGATCCAGCTAACAATCCCTAAGAGAAATGGTGATGTGTCAAGGCTGTACAAACAAGCCAAAACCACTGGTGACAGACATATTGATGGTTTCAAGGACAGACAGCTAGTGACTTGGAGTGAGAAGTGATGAGCTGTCTGCTATACTCTGACCAGGCCGTTCTGTTTCTGCTATTGCGGGGTTGTATCATATATATCTACAACATCCGGGGGCAAAATATGAAGCACCTCAGCTTTTATCAGTTTTTATGAGTTTAAGATTTAATATTAATGTGAATAAAGTACCATTATAAATCTAAAAGAAGTCACCACTAATTTGTTTATTTTCCCTATTTATTACACCCGTTTAAGTATACAAAATAATTAATTGTATATTGCATATATTTGACAATTTTTTACTCAATATTGAAGGTTCATTGAAATAATATTTATTTCAATTAATAAACCTCCTCAAGTACGTCTAACATTCCAAATATGAAATCTTTGAATCATTTGGTTATTCTAAATTTTTTTGCGTTAGATGCCAAAATTTCAAACTTTGAGTAAACACTTTGCTTAAAATATGAATTTAATCTATATTTAATAACCGATCCAAGTTTGGGTTAAGAAGATCTACTAATATATGTATATATATATATATATATATAATTGTTATACTATTAATTTTAAGCCATACACACTTAACTATTAGAAAGCGTTAGGGTGTTTTGGAAATCTTAAATTTGGTGTCAAGAAAACCCGCCAACTGGATAAAAAAATAAATCATTGAGTATATTGAGAGTCCGTGTCGTATTCATAAAATCAAGGCGAGTTTGATTTAAATATCATTAATATTATTACGGTGTGGTCCCAAGAGGTTTTACCTGCCCTGATATTAATTATTTATTTTATAGCTTGACTTAACGATTAATTATGTATTACTGTCTTGAAAAGATAACCAGTTTCTTGCTATAGTTATGACGAAAGTTAACAACTTTCGTGGTTTGGGTTTGTGTTCATGATGGTGTAACGTTATTTGCCAGCCTACCATGTATTTCCCTATATTTTTTTAATTTTTGTGAATAATTTCCAATTTATTTCCGTTTGCAATTAAGCATTTCAAAGTTCGGCCATCGCTTAACATGCCGTAATGCCAGCCTGACAATTAAAACTATTTACATCCATTCAATAAAATAAAAAGACTGAAGGAACAACGTATGACATTGTTTTAAATAATTTAAATAAGGAATTTTGACTTAAGGAAGAACACTTACCTTTTATTAAACATAATAATCATCGTTCTAAGAAGTTTGTTGACTCTTGTTTTATTTATGTTTAACGTCGGCCATGATTTATTTCCACTCATGCGCAGATCTGTCTAACAAGTGAGTGGTGGGTCTCGTGATTGTAAAAGAGGAGACAAGGCAAGATGAAAATAACTCCAAACTAGCGCACTCTTCAATTCTGACAGGTAGAAATAAACATTTAATTCTTTAAGAAAACATTGTTCACATTCATTAGCATATGTTTCAATATTTATATTAAATCTGCATTGTAATTGATTTTTATCCCTAGTTCATAGCCAACATTTTATATTTTGTTTTAATATATTAGTTTTCTCTTTGGACTTGGAAGTAAGAAATATAACATTTTTAAATTTGATTTTGGAAGATTTGCTGGAGAAGACAGGGTTTTCTTCCTCGGTGTTGATCTAACATGGAGCCAAATCTGTGGAGCTCTTAATTTAATTTATTTTTAAAGTAAATTAATGGTTATAAAGTAAAATGCGAGTAGCAAATCGAAAGTTAAATGTATGTGCAAAAGCTAAACTGTTTAATTTTTTAAGAATTGTGGACGAGTTAACATTAATAAAGTGGAACAAATTTCTGAAGTGTGTGTTGTTTCAGCATGGACTAAATCATTTATGAGGTCAAGCCAACTCTTCAACTTTAAATTAATTTTTTTTTCTTTTAACAAAAATCAGAATTCATGTAAGAACTTTCAGAAAGACTATCTAATTCAGATAATTATTTAACATTTTATTTTATGTCTAAATATTAATTTTATTGATTCTTTCTCTTCTTCTTTGTTTCAACAATACTATTTTATTTTGTCAAATTAGAATTATAACTATCCGGAGTTCCATAGGTAGGATTGGGATGTGGTAAAAATGGAAACAATAATAAACCCACAAAAGTTCCAATAATTGTTATTTTATACATTTAATTTTATTGTAGTCTAAATTACTACATTTTATTTCAACAATCCATTTTTATTTAAATTACTCATGTTTTATTTTAGATATTCCCCAGTGGCCTCGCGTATTGATAGTCGTTGTTCCACTGTCTTAATTAGCTGAGGTAATTTTTTATTATTATTATTTTTTTCTCCTAGATTCTAGGAGTGGCGCCCTACAATAGCACAAATTTTATATATCTTGATATTGTAGCATTACATTGCATTGTGTTACAATAGGACCCGCCCCATGCCGACATTAACGCATAACTCTAAGTAAATCATACTACCTGCTCCAATTATACCGACTCTAATAGGATCTCTACTACGGTAATCTTCTCTATTGTAGTTCACGTAGGTTAGTACGACATAATAAAACAATGATGAACAATACATTTTCATTATATAATCCAATTTAATATAATGAAACTGTTCATGTACCTACCAATTGAATCTTCTAGCACTAGAAACCACCAAGGCTGGCCTACACCTAGCATCCTAAATTGACAAATGGGTCGGGCGAGCTACGATGTTCCTACAAGACGTAGTCCTCACAGTCCTGTTATACTAACATGCAATGGGCCGTCCAACATTAAAGACGACTAGATAATAACTATTCACCTGCCCTCTGATGGTAGAAAGATGAACTACTTTCATAACATCAGATGATTGAAGAGATAGGCTGAAAATCTGATGGAGCAGTATCAACAAGATGTGTGCGTGACTTTTAGAAGCCACCATTTACGTCACCAAGCGTGTGTTAAGTTCTCCAACCTTTTTTATATTGTGACGAAACCCCACTATATAATATGCCGTGCTTGTATGCCAAAATGACTATCTTGATAACCACGACCGACGAAGGATCATTATCTTGGACCTGGACAATGGTAGGATAAACATTTGTATTGTATCGGATTCGTAACTATGGCGATTCATTTATTGGACTATGATTTATTTTCAACTTTTAGTCAATTTTTGTGTTCTAAAAATTAATATTCTATTTTCTAAATCTAACTATTTCTTTACCTGATCGTTCAATATAAAATGAGACTCTATATGTTGTATGTCGCCACTTGGGCGCTAGAGTCTTTTGGAGTATTTAATCATTTAGATAGCCACAATTATTAATTGTTTTGAAATTGAACGAGTTAAATGTAAAGTTTTTGTAATTGTGGATAATAGTATTTATTTTTTTGTAAACATCGAGGTGACATTTCTTAATTTTATTTGCTTATTGAAATATAGTAAAATATAGTAACCTCCATTATTATTTTGTGATTAATTATGAGTTTAATTAACTTTTGTATATTAAATAATCTTTTTCCAAAGTTTGTTCTAAATATGATATTTACATTATTATTTATTAAAAGAAGTAGTGTTTAATTTCCTAATACCGAGTCAGGATCAGAGAGTCCCGGGGGAGTTTGACTAAAGTCTGTTAACCAAACTCTCGCGTTATGTGGATTCTCTTATTTAGAATTTACTGGTAAAGTTAACGTAATTTGAAGCCTTTATTCTTTGTATATAAATACACTTTTGTAACAGTTTCAAGGTGCCCATCAGACCTTAACATGTTTTCACTTTAAGTCATTTTGCATAGTAACTTTTCTTTTCTCAATCTAACATTATATTTTTCCAGTACTTTATAGCAAGCTTCTTAATTTTAATTTCAGCTCCATGATTATGGTGCGTCTACTGTAGCACCGAAACATGTCGGGATAATAGAGCACCTGTAAACACCATCATTACAGAAACACCAAACAAAGGAGTAAGGGAAGTTTAATCCTTATGACAGGACTTAGATAATTTGTTCTACGACCTCCCTTGTTTTTCATGTAATCTTATAAACCATTAAGTAGTTTTTTATATTTTTCCCATGTAACTCTTACACTATTGTTTATTTTATAACCAGGCTTCCCCTCCCTAAATTATCCATTAACTTGTTTTGAAATTTGTTTGGTCTACCTCACTTTATCAACATCATTTGACTATCTCTCAACTTAAAATCTTTTCAATTATGTTCACAATTCAATGTTATTTTTTCAAGTTTTAATTCATTTTAATTAATTTGACATTGTTTACATTCAACGTTTAGCTATTACTTTTTATTTAAGTTCTACTTTATTCAATTTAATTCTATCTTTTAGATTTACAATTGGTTAAATTTTTATTCATATTGCTGTAATTTACTTTAAAAAGTGAGTTAACCCATTTCCAATCTACTTGTATTCTTACTCAATTTTAAGGTTGTTTCTGGTTACTAACGCCTGTTATTTTAATTACTACTGTGTACATTATTTATTATTATCCTCCTGATTGCGGCTTACTGTTAAATATTTAACCATTTATATAACAACACTCCACTGTTTAACCTTTTTACTCATATCATTGTATGTTTTATCTAATGCTTTGACTTTAATTAAAAATAATGCTATGACGCATTAACCATCACTTCTTATATTCAACTTTTTGCATTCTATTTATCTGTATTATCAAACATTATCTAAGTCTGTATTATTTTATCTTTATATAGGAGTTGTGTATCATCCTTATCGATAATATTATTATGAATTTATTGTATTAAATTCAACACGTAATGTTGTTCTGTCTCTTAAAGACTGACCCATCAGAATATTGAATAGATTACAAGTTTATAACTTTCTTTTAAATTATTGATATAAAGTTATTATCTATTTGTTAGATTTTCAACGTAACTCATTTTGATATAATGAGACCATGTAAAGTTTTCTGCTCTATTGTTATTGCTTGAATAAACTGTTCATTAAAAGGACTCGTGGGGGGTGTTATAATATTAAATGTTGTTATGTAAACAAGATTCAGGAGACACTGATACTAGACATAGAAAATTATAATTTATATAATAAACTTTTTTTTTTCACCACAATGGATTTATTTATTTTCTTCATAAAATAAACCGGTGTACTAAAATTAACATTACACTTAGCACAGCAGAGCATAGCTTAGCTTAGTTTAGCGTTCTGTGTATACCGGCCTTCAGGTACTACTATAGCAATGGAATAGACTAACGATGATGAGAAGATCGTGGTTCTGATGGACTGAAGGTTTTCCCCCCTAAATGATTTCCCAATCTCACTCCACGCAAATGAGGGTACACTTCCTATAAATTCAATCTTCCTCATAACTAACTCATTATCGTAATTAAATACACAAGTGTATAACCCTAAAGGGTAGTAAGACGTGGTACTTAAGAATATATATGTATATATTGGGAAAAAATAAAAAAAACTCTTTAACAAAAATATGAATAATAATAAGAATAAAATATGATGGAGGACTCTAAATAATATCGATACTTGTGGGTAGCTTGATAGATATTTGTCTTCCCTGCATAAACCTCTTCGATAGGTTCATGACCAGTTCTCCATGACTACATTTAGCATTGTTGTCATATTTTTTTATTAGTTCATAAAATATAATAAATTAATTTTATTACATACAACAATGGGAATAATGAGAAAGCAAATAAGAAATGTCTTGCAAAATACAACAATAAATAAATAAGAAGTGGGTTGATAATTATTGATGCACGTATTATTCCTCTTTAAATTAAAATAAAAGTCCTCTACAATGAGTACTCATTTAAAATACAATTCTATTATTTCCAATTATTTTTAGTTACAAAAAAATACATGGCACTTAGAGTGGCTTGATTTAGAGAATTAATTCTATTAATGTCATCTTCTTTCAAAAATATATCAATTTTATAACTTAGTAAGAGAAACAAACAAAAAATTAAACAATATAACTATTTAGATTTAATAATATGATATTGTAAATATAAAGAATATAGATCCCTGGGAATGTTTTCACTTATTGTTAGACCAAAAATGATTGCCTAATCATAAATAAATAAATGTCAAAATTCAACCGAAATTAATATCCACGGCGAAAGATATCATGGTTTTAGACAGAAAAAACATATTTAGCGAGTTTGATGATGTAGGTCAGGATGTGACGGAAAATTCTAGTGAGATTTAGCTTGGAGTAATTTAGATTAAGTAATAATAGGCAGCTCCCACCTTCATTACTGTAGTTTCCTCACACATAAGCCTATTTTGTAACACCATTTCCTGGTGTGAAGCACAATCCACACGCGTAATGGTTTAAATTTCTAACTCAGCGGACAAGAATTACGTCATCACTAAATATGATTGATTTGGAAGCCTCACACTTTCGTTTAAATTGTCCGGGTCACTTCCGTCTCCCATCGTTTGAAAAAACGTTCGAATAAATCTTTTGCGGGAGGCTCATTCTGGTAGCGTAAATCGGAACTTAGCTGACAATTAGTTCTAGTTGTAGCCACTGAACTCTACGACAGCCTGGGAGTTTGTACTCATTGCTAAATAATAAAATGTTTTCATATCGCTATTTGGTAAAATTAATATTATCGTCTTAAGTTAAGGTAGGACCGAAAAATTATATATATTTCAAGTTATAGTCATCAAATTGAGTTTTACCATGTTTAAGAAAATTAAAAAATATATTAGTTGGGAAGTGAAAATAAATAAATACAGTGTTGGCATAACTGGACGTACGTAAACAAACTACTAATGTACAAATGTAGGTTTTTTTTATATTCCTAACACACAAATAAATGGTTAGATTTAAATAAGATATTGCTTATTAATAGAATTTATTTTAAATGTAATGCGTAACTAAAAGGGTGTGGTGAGGGGGGGGGGGACACAGGGGCTAACGTCTTCAAAGTCATAACCTTGACAGGTTCACTAAAATAAAAATACACTTAGGACTTTCCAAAACATGTCCTTCTTCAATATCAGTGTAAAGTCCTCGACTCAAGAATATAACAGAGTTTTACGTGATTTTTCAATTCCCAAATTATTTAAATCACCATTCTCAAATATATTTTTTTTAAGAATTCCCCGATTGAATTCTGTGGTTGTCTTCCCCGATTCAAAGGTCAGAGACACAATATTAACTAACCAATATATTCATTTATATAAATGCCGGAAATCCTTTAAAAAAGCTTTGACATAAATATTTTTGCAACAGTATTCACTAGCTTACCTATAAACTTCCATTTAGAAAGGCCGAAAGGTTCTTTAAAATATCTTAAATATAACAAATCATATTTCAATATATATATATTGAACGAGAGAGATCTCAAATAAAATAACTGTCAACAGAACTGACCCAACTCAATGTCTATTAAAAAGTCGAGGTATTATTCATGTTATAACAACTCTATGAATGCATTGGGAATTACAAGATCATCATGATCACTTTCAAATCTCCTCGATAAAACGCTCGGACCAGTTGGTAAAAAGAATTACGTTGGTAAGAATATTACAACTTAAAACCTTTAAAACCCATAGTCATTATTATTATAATAATCACATCTAAGGATAAAAAACCAAACCCTTTAAGTAAATAAAAAATAACTAGTTTCCCATGTCAGGCGAGGGACTCAAGCAGCTCTTGGTAGCATTTCGGTGAAACAATTCATCTTCCGCATCAGATCTAGTCATTCTTTTACGATATGTGTTGTCTAGACGACCAGTATTCGATTGTCATCAGGGTTTGAAAACCCATATTTGGTACACCAGTCTACCAGACTTATTTTCAACGAAATAAAAGGAAGAAATCATGGAACAGTACTGTGAGGAAACCCTCAAATCCGGTCTCAAGAAAAACTTTTTGGCAGATTTTGGTTGTAGAGACTGATCGAGTTTCCTCATATAGCTTACCGTGCCATCGAACTTATGGTGTCTTTCTCAACAACATATCTCTGTGAGAGTGGCTATACATCCATGTTGTACCTAAAAAAAACAATAGTCTAGAGTTGGAGCCGGACCTCCGCTTGAAAGTTTCAACTGTACAACCAGACATACGAAAGTTGTACCAAGCCATGCAGCCACATGCACTGAAAACCTTTGGGATTCCTATTACTCCAAATTATTCCAAATTACAATTTAAAATTTTCATTTGAAAATAATGTGTTTAAGTTTAGTCTTTTTATTTATTTTTGAACAAATTTGCGAAGAAAATATATAGCACTTTTCTACAGACTTTTTAAAGTATGTTTTTTTAAACTGATCACAAATATTCTCAATAAAAGATAATATTAAGGCTATAACAGTAGGATTCTCTCGAAATAGCTTTCTAACATTTGAAATATTTTGATTACAGATATTTTTCCCAAATAAATTAAATAAATCAATAATTTACCATGTGGTCATATATATTTTTTTAACTTGTCGTTTGGAAATTTTTATCTTAGGGCTACATTAAACTTTTAGCTATGGCCAAGGGGTGCAATCTAAAAAAATGTTTGATAACCGCTGCTATATAGATTTAACATATTAATAGAAGTTTTTTCTACATATTTATTCAAGTAGTAGGCTTTTCTGGTGAGATTGGAGAAATTGATTGCAGGCCCGTCGCCATCACAATTCCTCATGAACATGAAGAGCGAGATTTAGACCGATACCAGTGTTTTCCTGGGAGAGTGCATGCATTACTGGTTATGTGGTGAGATAGTTTAATCAAGAAATAACTTAAAAAACATAAGCCGGTGGAGAATTGTTGATTTATACTTGCTTTGTATGTATTAATTGTGAAACTTATAATTTACACAGGAACCACATTAAATGTCTTTGATTACTAACGAAAACTTATCCATTTACTCTAATAATAATAATAATAATAATAATAATAATAATAATAATAATAATAATAATAATACACTTGTTATACAGTATTTTTGTAAAATGTAAATTATATGTCCTTAATAGTCAACAAATTATATATATATATATATATATATAAGTTTTGTAAAAAAGAGTGAATTTTAGTTTGTAAAAATCGTTGTGATAGTATACCCGTGAAAGATTAAATGTAGTTTCCAATTTAAAGAAAATTAGAAGGATAAAAAAGGTTTTAGGTGGTCAGGCTC
Organism: Timema poppense; assembly: GCA_902141375.1. Classification (NCBI taxonomy): domain Eukaryota; kingdom Metazoa; phylum Arthropoda; class Insecta; order Phasmatodea; family Timematidae; genus Timema; species Timema poppense. The sequence goes on from CABFOV010001227.1 coordinate 18,493, forward strand.
AAACATAGTTCCGGGTCATTTCCAACCCTGCTGAAGTGTCATAGATACTAGGCTCAGAGCTACTAGGCTCAGAGCTCAAGCGAATGCGTGTGAATCTATTTCCCTTATCTAGTAGAAATATTGATCGTCGCTCAGGCCAAGTAGACAACGTTGAATTATTTAAATATTCCAAACGATGAGATCTCTTATTGAGATGTCACGCAAACTAAACAGGTTGAGTAATTAGTATTCACAATTAAATAATTATTAGAGCAATCGAATGTTTCATAATATTATGAAACTTAGTCTGACCGTAGGATCTGCGTCGTTAATATTAAATAATTTCTGTAGTGTGTTGGCTCAACTTTGTCGAAAATTGAAATAGAAAATTTTAGGAAATATTGTGTATTTCTTAGAATTTGAATGTACTATTACTTATTATGTTAAGGAAGACTGAACACTCAATTCTTGGTTTCTACATTTATTTATGACCGATTTAGGGAGATTATGGCCATTAGTGGTTGGAACAGCATTTTATAACTAACATATTATAATTGTTTGTACTACCACCTCGGTGAAGTCTAAGATTATAAATGCACCGAACATAAAACATAAGGTATCAACTAGTTTAAAACCCAATTCCACATGACTTAAGATAGCTAACACTGATCTTACCTTCTTTGAGTTCAAATAAAATACATTAATCTAAATAATTTAAACTAATATTACTTGAACTTTGTATAACTATCCAAACTTAACCTTAAAATAAAACCTGCACCTGGCCGTGGCGATCTTTAAACTAATTCCCTTGGTGAAGTAGGAATCCTTTACCAGCAGACTTCCAAGGTACTTGAACTACTCTGTTTACCAACTCCTGGTTTCCAAATTTGATTTTCAGCTGCTATTTATTTTTTAATTCATCATCACATTTAACTTATCATTGTTTATCTCCATGCCATATTTTCTTACTATTTCCACCAGTCGTTACAACATTTCTTGTAAGTGAAAATAAAACAAATACAAAAATAAACAAATATAATTCTTAGTTCGGTCAGTTGATACAAATTTAAAAATCACAAATAAATATCATATTATAAAAATCTAAAACTAAAAATATTTAATAAAAATATACAATTAGTGAGGATGGAAATATTTAAAAGCTATTATATTAATAAAATATATTTAGAACAAATTGTATGTTTCATACTTATATAAATGTAGGGTATTTCCCTTCATAATTATCATAATTGGTTTGCAAACCAACCATGCAACGTTGAATTATTAATCACATACTTTAACTAATTACCTATTGATACGTAACGCAAAACAAAGGATTAGAGTAGTTTATTTTCACAGTTAAATATTTTATCAACCAGCTGAAGGTTTCATGTCATTCTTTTGAAACTTTAGTCCGAATATAAGAGCCGTTACAATTAAATTATATAATTCTGTTATGTGTGTCTGTAAATTAATTTTTGACTTTGTCTCCATGAGGCACTGGCAATTAATGCCACCTATTTCTAAACATTGAGCTGGGATTATAGATACTCTCCTTTATCCAAAAAAAGGCAAAGGGAAATGATTGACTCAAAGTTATTTTGTGTGTTAAGCGATCTCTTAAATCAATAAACCTATACGCACCAGTGGTTATGTGATCTAAAGTGTAGGTCCCGCAACAGACTGGTTTTCCTATTACGAGAAAGCGCCGGAAATAGTTTCTCAAAGGCAATTTATCATTTATTACATTCTTACTTCTCCACGTCACACTAGTTCAAATACAAAAGTATGTTTAAGTTTTAGTAAAAACAATATCATAAAATGAGAGAATATAGGAATTGAGTTATAAACAACTAATTATAATTTAAAAAACACATAAATAACATTAAAATGATCACTTAAGGCTAATAATTAAGGTGTTGGTTTCAAATTAATTATCATATTCTCATTTGTACGAAAAACGAATTATAAGATAGCCTATATTATAAATATTAGACCCCTAAATAGAATGCATCTGTATTCCGGCATAAAACCTTTTTATTTTTTGTGTAAACTATTTGGACTTGCACCCATTTCATTCAAGAAACATGTGAACCAAGATGAGTTTGGTGTGGAGTTTTCCATTTTGGGAACAATTTACACAGTGGTCGTTTTCCTGATGATTTTGGCATTGTTCATTTGTGAATTAAAATATGAATTTGAGGTAAGTACCAGATTATAAATCACCCTTGAAATAATATAACAGAAAAACTACTTTGATAAATTGATTGAGTTCTTATTAATCTATTCCTGATGACAACCTATATACACGATTTTAATTTATTCCTTCTGAAGGTGCATTACGCAGACCTGAACGTTGTCTTGAAGATAACGGATGGTTTTGGTAAAAACGTGGCTGCCTTTAGTAGTCTTCTGTCCTTACTTCTATGTGCCATCAGGAATCGTTACATGTTCGTTACCATCCTGAAGAAAATTCAACTCATTGACCGTCATGTGATCGATAATCCTGCCAAATCGATCAAGTCGACTAGAAAGTTCGCTTTTCTGCAGATTCTCTACTTTATAGTAGGGGAATCAATATATGTTTTCAGGTAGGAACGTCTATTACAGTTTGTATTAATAGTTAACTTTAATGTATGGTCCTAAAGTTAAATTTAAACTTTATATACAAGTTTAGGGGTCCCGGGTTCGAGTCCAGTCTGGCAATTCGGGTATTTTTCCCGGAAAGGGAATTACCCCAACGGTCACCATGATTCGCTTGACTAAGCTTAAGTTAGTCTTAAGTGTGTCCACTAGATCCACACTCTCTTATTCACTATAACCATAATATCATCGGGACATGGAAAGAGTCTTCACGGAAAGACTGTATGATTAGTACAGTCGGGAGTCCCCTGTACAACGGTACATTAGCACTGGCTAATATTTCCACTACTGGGCTACGATTGATAGAGCCCAGACATGCCATATTATACTAACCGAACAAATAAGTAAATCCATTATTATAACTATTTGGACTTGCACCCATTTCATTCAAGAAACATGTGAACCAAGATGAGTTTGGTGTGGAGTTTTCCATTTTGGGAACAATTTACACAGTGGTCGTTTTCCTGATGATTTTGGCATTGTTCATTTGTGAATTAAAATATGAATTTGAGGTAAGTACCAGATTATAAATCACCCTTGAAATAATATAACAGAAAAACTACTTTGATAAATTGATTGAGTTCTTATTAATCTATTCCTGATGACAACCTATATACACGATTTTAATTTATTCCTTCTGAAGGTGCATTACGCAGACCTGAACGTTGTCTTGAAGATAACGGATGGTTTTGGTAAAAACGTGGCTGCCTTTAGTAGTCTTCTGTCCTTACTTCTATGTGCCATCAGGAATCGTTACATGTTCGTTACCATCCTGAAGAAAATTCAACTCATTGACCGTCATGTGATCGATAATCCTGCCAAATCGATCAAGTCGACTAGAAAGTTCGCTTTTCTGCAGATTCTCTACTTTATAGTAGGGGAATCAATATATGTTTTCAGGTAGGAACGTCTATTACAGTTTGTATTAATAGTTAACTTTAATGTATGGTCCTAAAGTTAAATTTAAACTTTATATACAAGTTTAGGGGTCCCGGGTTCGAGTCCAGTCTGGCAATTCGGGTATTTTTCCCGGAAAGGGAATTACCCCAACGGTCACCATGATTCGCTTGACTAAGCTTAAGTTAGTCTTAAGTGTGTCCACTAGATCCACACTCTCTTATTCACTATAACCATAATATCATCGGGACATGGAAAGAGTCTTCACGGAAAGACTGTATGATTAGTACAGTCGGGAGTCCCCTGTACAACGGTACATTAGCACTGGCTAATATTTCCACTACTGGGCTACGATTGATAGAGCCCAGACATGCCATATTATACTAACCGAACAAATAAGTAAATCCATTATTATAATTAGTTATTTTTAATGTGCTTTTATCAAAATAAACAATTTACCAGGAACAAACTAATATCACAAATAACTTAACAAATAGTAGATTCGAGGATGATGTAAAAAATATATTTATCAGACAGTAATCAGTCTAAGCAATACAATATTTGCACCAAATTAAATTAGAAAGTATCATGATGATACAGGATACTTCAGACATGAACCAGGTGCACATGAGCCAATAAGTGACCCCATTTATCACACTTGTCATTAAAATATATGAATAAATATCTATTTTCGATTGGAAGACCAAAATAATTAATAATATAACTGAGAAAAATCAAATGCAATTTATAATGTTACTAATAACATCACAATCCAATAACTACATATACGTTTTTTTTTATAATTTTAAGTCTGGGAGTTGTAAAATCCCTAATCTATATGATAAAGGCAAAAATTCCCAGGTTCAATTGAAGAATGTCAAGAGTTTCAGTTGTTCACTATGTTATGATAATTGACCGTACCATGTAAGGAGTAACTAATGAATACAGCTTCTATTTTTATCATGTAGATTCTAATTTCGATTATTAGATATCCCTTGCTTATGGCTTGAAAATTGACTCCAATTTACATCCTATGATTTCGTTTGCTCATAGTAGTGTCAAATTTGTTTGATCATAATACTTATGAACCATTGAATATTTAAATTATTGATGGAGCTTCATTAAAAAATATACAATATTGTCCCCATCTTACGCAAAAAAACTTCTAAATAATTACAATTATTTACAAATAGAAAAATAAATTTAAAGTTAATAAACACACCCTCTAGTTTTCTAAGAATTTTTTCCACGGTAATCAAGCATTCATTAAAAATTCGACCATATATTACAATTTTTGAATTCGTTTCAATTAAATCTCACAAGATATAACATTCCCTAATGGTGTATTTAGGGGAAAGGTGGATAACCCAGGACACTCGAGGACAAATCAAAACAAAAACGATAACATTAGTGAATTGGTGAGTAGTATATAGTTTTATAGGCTTCTTGATAAAACTTAAAATCAAACTAGAACACTTAGAAACGATTTGAACATTCAATGTTTACTTAAGATCATAAAATACTTGATTATGTGTTGTGCTATATGCTTACACGGACGGGTAACTGCGAACACTTTCAGTTTATTTATTTTAAGTCCTTTTTTAATTAATGTGAAGGTCACACTCACAATATGTGTTGTCTTGGTTAACATCAGCAGCTTTCTCATGAGCCCACTCATGAAATGTACGACAATGAACTCAGTTTTCATAAAAAGTTTCACCACATATTAAACATTTCATCTCGTCTTCATCGTTAGTTACACGTGCAGCGGAAGTTGATGAATGATCAATTTTAGTTTTCTTGAAAACTGATTTGCAAAGTTCGAAATATTTCTCACAACCTAAGGACTTCCCCTTTGAAGTTGTCTTAAGCTTGACTTTCTCTTATACAATGTCCTTGTGGAGGCTAGAGTTTAAAATTTCTTTTCTTTGGGCTTTCCTTTTTCTCTCTTTTTTTTTTATTTTCTCGCTATCTTACGGGTAGAGGAAGTATTGTGATCATCAAAAAAATTGAACTCGAGCTTTTGATGAATATCGACGTTTAATGGCTCCTCAATTCCAAAAAAGTTATTTTAGAATTACCTTCTGTCTGTCTGTACCTCCAACGATAGCTTAAACTATTTTACCAATTGGATTATAAATTGGCATTTAAGGTTTTCATAGGGTTTCTTTGAGGTGTTTTGGGTATTAGATATCTAGCCCTAAAGTTAAGGTTAGCTAACTTGAGGGAAAAAAGAGAAAAAAAGTTGAATTTCTCAAAATTGCCTCTAACGAATTTTGATTAAATTTCATTTCTAAACATTTATAAATATTACAAAAAAAAATGGTTACTCTTAATTTTTCGGCAAAATGACTTTAACAGCTCCGGTCTGACGCGTGTATTAACATTTTTTAAATCAAATTTTAGAAACTATTTGAGATATGAAATTAATTATCATTACAAATATGCAGATTTATTTATAATACAAATATTTTATACAAAGCATATTTTTATAAAATCAATAATTTTCCAGCTATACGCAAATATTTATATTTTTCAACTTTTCGAACAAAAAAGGTAAAGTATTGCGACCGTAAAAAAAATCTAACCTAAAATATTGATGTATGGTAATGACTTATGACACCCGAACCCTCAAAAGTTGTCTTTGATATGCCACCTGTCTGTGTATCTGTTTAAACTTAAAATTAAGAGTAGTTTAATAAAGGGGTAAAAGAAAAAGAAATCGATTTGATCAAATTCAGCCCCTACCGCCCTACTCTCACTCTATTTAGCTACGGCCATAATAGACTAAAAACGAGGGGGTTAATATCAAAAGGAAATAATTATATGGAAAAGAAAAACATTTGCAGTTTAATGAAATATTGCAATTTGAAATCAAAGTAACAAACCGTATTAAAACAGCAAGCTGCATGTCCTTCCTGGTCTTACTGAAGTGTGTTGAAAAACAAATAAACCTTAACAATTTATTAAATGCGTAGTGCGTTTAAAAAAGATAAACTTGTCTAGAATAAATCAATGAAATAAATAAAATAGTGACCATTATTTAAGGAAACATTTCTAAATGATGTAAAAATTTCTAATTCACCACAGCGAATTAAGATTTAACAAAATCAAAGTGATAAAATGTTTAAATTATTAAATATTAATAAAAATACAAAGAGCTTAATGAGCCTCTTTTAAAAGGTTTACAAGGCGTTGGATTAACACCAGTGAATAAACTAAACGGTTTTAATCTTACGGAATAAATTTAAATTTAAATATCGCAACTGATATTTACTTTACTCTTAAACATTTTTTTACTTCTAAAATAATACAAAATCAAAAAGAGCTTGATGAACTTCTTTTAAATGGTTTACAAAGCGTCAGATTCACACCAGTGAATAAATACGAAATAGTTTAAAATTTATGAAATAAATTTAAATTTATAGGTCGCATCAGATATTTAAGTTAAATCCCAAAGGTTTGACTTTCCAAATAAACTCAAACTTTCGCGGGACAATTATCCTCGTCATTTTTAAAGAATTAAACACAATTCCCACATTTAAATAATAAGTGTAAAACTAGAAAGAGTTACGTTACAGAACTTGTAATTTTACCTAAAAGAATCGGTGAATATTAAATTCAAAAACACATTAAACAACAAAAATAGGTAACTTTAACTTTAACTTCAAGTAAATAAGTCTTCAAAATAACCAAAAAAAGAAACATTATCAATTTAAAGAATTTATATTACTGATAAGCACAGAATCAAAAGTTAATATTTAACCTAGATATTGCAAATCATAAACAGAACTAAAAAAATGTGGCTTTCACATTAAACCAAGAAAATACGATACTATCGTCCAAACGGAAACAGTAATCGTTTAGTGCTCCAAAACATAATTTACGTCTAAAATTAAAGCGTTTAGCAAAACATTACCGATGCCTACACTGATTGATTTTCATAATAAAATAAACCAAAGTGTTTAAAAAAATCTAATCCATCACAGCAATTTATATTTTATAGATTTAAACAAAGATATTATAAGCCATCCTGGCTTGATAACGTCCTAGTCCCCAACAGGTCCTCTCGTGGAAGTGGCTAAAGTAATATTCTATTAGAGTGTCTGTGTTCTCTCGTTATATAGATCTAGATGAAAGGGAGGGTTGGTGGGAGATCTCTTTACAATTAAGTTATCTGCAAACATCTGGTGGAAAGGCCTCGCTGCGTCGGTCACTTTGGATGGTTTTTGTCTTGAACATCTGCCGCTGTTTTTGACTCACAACAAGAGCAGGTGTAGAGATATGCTTGTTTAGGTCACTTACGTTAATCCAGGTGTCCAACATATGAGTGGTCTTCTATGTAGTACCGTACTGGTCAATCAGAGAATTGCTAGCTTTCATCGTCGGAACATCAGAGGGCTGCATAATTGTCTCTTGTTTTAAACCTCTCTTCATTCTAGCATTTGTGGTAAGCAGGCTGGACTTGTACGTCACTCTACTTCAGATAGATATACGCGTGAGTAGAAACCTATGTATGACATAGTAGGATTGTGATGTTTAATAAGGCTGGAAGTCTATGGGTATAAGATTATTTGGGTTAATATTTAAACTGGCAGGTTATATTGGTATTTCTGTTGCCGGATGTCTAATAGCTTGTATAGGGCCAGGTAGTAACCATGTCATATTAGCAGTCCTCGCTAATTTTACATAACGATTTTGATTAAAATTCGTATCTAGGCGTTGATTAATATTTTAAATAAACTGGATATTTTTATTTTCCCCTGAAAATGACCTTTGAGGTACTTAATAGAAGCGGAAATTTTAGTATCTCCACAAATATTTGAGATACTAAGTAACTTATTATTACAAAACTGTAGTATAATTAAAGATAAAAAACTTGTATATGAAATATATGTTTATAAAACCAACATTTTCTGAAATATTGGCAAATATATTAATACAATTTTGTGATCTTTAGTTGTAAAGAGATACTACTTAAGTTTTAACGCAAGACTTCTCCAATGCCATAGAGTAATTAAATATAAGTAAGTCTCTCAAAATGTTTATGGTAGTTTTCTTTAAACCTCTTAGGAAAAATGTTTTTACAACAATAATCTATCTCCACTTTGGACTCAATAGTTAATATCTACATTTTTTTTATCGATCAAAACTTATAAATGAGGAATTTAATAGCAATGAGATGTCATGAAGATGTGCAACACCTAAAAAAAAATTCAAAATTTTTAACCAGAAGTTTTAATTTTAATATATAAAATTTTGACCCTAGTGGATCCAATAATGATCTTTTTTTACGGTCCAAACATAAAAAATGGGGTGTGGCTGTGTCATGGACACGGCCGTGTGTTGTACGTGAATACGTTTATGTAACGGGATATATATTTTTTATACAATCGATAGATTTTGACTACAGCTGACGATTAAAACTTAAACGAATATCGTAACTTCTCCGAGTCAAAAGTTATACTAATTGCAAATCTCGATACGCAGCAAAATAACCTAAAAATGGCGGCACTTCCCCTTCCACAGCGCGTGATGCGTCACTGTTCTCGAGTATTGTAATGCATTCTTTGATCCTTTAGCTATCCAATGGTATAATTTAATTTTGGATGTAGAGGATATTTTCGAAACGACAACGCCAAACAGTATCCCCCGATTTTGTTATCAATAGGTTTTTTAGATTGCCCCCGTATGGTAACAAATTTAAAGACGTATTCACGTCAAAAGAAGACATTAATTCTTTAAAAATAAAAATTTAAAACCAAATTCAAAAATGTTTAAAAAAATATAGAATACATATGTTTGGGTTTGCTAGTGTATATTATTTCGTTTCATATATATTACTATTTTTGAGTAAATATCTCCATTTTTAAACAATAGAGCGAGAATGTTTTTATAGAGTCCGGCAACATTTATTTTATTTGAATCTGGTAGGAGTGACACTTTTTTCAATATGTCTGAAGCACTTTTATTGTGACTTTCAATTGGTAGAGCTTTATTGTTGTTGACAGGGTAGTGCCGGCCATTATGTTTATAGCAATAACAGAGGTGGAACTTCCTGTTTCTTTAGTATCATCAAAATTAGGATTTCTTTGCTGGAGGTCTGGCACTTTTTCTGGAATTTCAGTTAGCTGTAAGGGAAGAAAATCTAGGTCAGAGAAAATCTTGGGGTAAAACCCATATCTTTCAATGCCAAGATGACACGATATAGTGTACGAACTAAAATTAATCGTGCAATATCTATAGCTTTAAGAATACTTTCTTAGATAGCACTAATAATCTATTGTCCATATCTACAACATGTTCAGCCAACTAGTAGTCTAAACTTTGTTAAAAGACCTGCCAAAAAGGCAAAGTCTTGGAGTAAACTGCATTCATTTACTAGCTTGATTAGAGTAAGACGATCTTAAAGTGTACTTTTTGGAACACTATACTTGACTGATGCCTTACTAACACTCAAAAATTCACTTAAAGCGTTGTATAGTGTTTGTTTCATGGCATCCTTATCCCATGAACCTTTGTCGGATAATCTTCTTTACTTGGCTACTCCTTTATAGTGTAACAAATAACATAAACCTAAATTAGGTTGACATTTTTAATTATTTGTTTCATCCATGGCTACCCTCAACTATTTCACAAAGATAAACATTATTTGAAATATAAGAGTAAGTAGCTATGGGTCTAAACCCTATAATTATTAAAAACACACTATTAGACATTCTAAATAAATATATGGTTATTCTACTCAACCATTTGTAAGTATTTGGTAATTAAATATTGCTCAAGTCAAACAAAAGCGGTTTTTGAAAGAGAAATTACACAGTTACAACCAAATGGCAGGGCTAATTTAACTCAACTAACTGCATCCAGAGTCTTAGAGATAGAGAAGATAATAATAGATTAGATAGTGCTGTCACCTTACTGCAAGTATGTGAAACAGTAACTGTCCGGAGCTACCAACTGTCCAGGGCTATCCACCTTTCCCTATTTGTTTCCCCCCAACACTTCTTTCTGTACTAGTAATACCTTTGTTTACTTGCAGAATATGCTCCTTCTCCAGTGAAGATATCGATGCGAACATTTACCTGTCCCGATGTCTAGTCAAAGCTATCCTGTTAATAACACTGCTACAGTTTTTGGGCGTCGTCTGGTTGGTGAAACAAAGGCTAAAACTTCTCAACGGAATACTTTTGGGGATGTTTGGAAACTTAACCGAGAATGAGATAGACGAAGAAGGCATATCCGGTCAACGTTTATCTCAAGTAAAACACGTTGTCAACAGTAGTAAAATGGTATCTAGAGTGGGATCACTGATGCAAGAAAGCCGATTTGAGGCAAGTTTTTATTTAAAAAAACAACAACGATACATTCAACCTATATATATATATAAAGGATGGAGAAACACACATTACATAAATTAATAAAATAATTACATAAAAGGTGTTGAATTGTATACATCTATTTTCACGGTTCCACCGCTGTTTTCTATTTTCCCGCGTTTTACAATCCACCCGCGTTACTCATATCCTTACACTTATCAAGTAGATAAATATGAAAACATTAAAGAGAAAATGTACAAGCACTATTTGTAAATACAATGTTGAAAATAAACTACTTGTAAATACAATTTTGAAAATAAAATACCTGTAATTACTATTTTGAAAATAAACCACTTTGTTGGTCGCATGATCTAAAGCGCTACTTTCTCAGTAGATTAAACTGCCAATGACGGGGAGACTGAGGCTCGAGTCCCGGTCAGGTGACTAATGGGAGTTTTCCAAAATGGCAAAAGATAGGATGCTTAATAAAATGTTGGAATTGAAGTATGTAGGATAAATACCGCAAGGAAGGTCAAAAAAGAGATGGGAGAAGCATATAACATAGTGTTCAAGTTAGATAAGAATGGAAGAAATTAAAGGAGAAAGAGTAGTGGAAGGAAAGCAGAGGATGGAGGAATTTAATTAACTCACCGGATCACAGTCTAGAAACAGTTTATGGTGATGTTTTATGGTTTTACACTCTCCTTCCACTCAAATGAATGTATATTTCATCTATATATAACCTTCCTAATCACTAACAATATTAGCGTAATTAATTAGTAAGCACATAACCCGAACGTGTAGTAAGAAGAAGTGCTAAAAAATAATTAAAATACAAGCTGTCCCCAAATTTAATGTACAGTAAAATACAACGTGCCTCGTAGAATTATTCCTACAACAGATGTTGGAAAAGTCCTCCAAGAGTATGAAGATATGTCTGGACATGCCTTTTTATATCATATAATATGAAGACCATACATGTCTTCACTATTATTATCCTACTACTCGTTCGGTTTAAGTACCTACGCTAATGTGCAATGGTAGAGTGATTGTGAGATGAAGTGGAGGACCTATAGCTTAGCGTGGGATCCAAACTACCGTGGAGGCCTTGCATTTCACGCATTCACAAGTTGTGATTAATATACGTGGTGTCAGAGGTGAAAGAAGGGTTTGTTAATCAAATAAATCTGTCTTGGGACCGAGGATTGAACCTTGGACTCCCAACACAGAAATCAAACAACTTACCTCTAGACCACCAGGTCACCTACATGTTTTCATGCCATTGGAGGATATTCCCAACATCTGTTGTAGGAATAACTGCTTCTAGTTACGTGTGCCTTACTGCTCAGTAGCTTTAGGGATACCCTGTATGTTTGTACACTATTATTCCTCTGTATGCATAGTACTGTAACCTACCCCCAGCATTTTCCCAACAAAAGAAATGACAGACAGAGGTTGGCACAAGAGAGTTATAATTTATTGACAAGAAAACCAGATACAACCCAATGGGGGAGTGACACTTAGGAGTTATAGAGAGCCCGCCAGCCAGAAGGGCTGCGAGGCACAAGGGATACCGCTGGGGCCTGAAGGGCCTTACAACAACAAAAGCAACAGGCAGCTCCTTGGAATTAGACACCTTCAAAATGGCGTCTGCAGAAAACAGCAACAAAAACCCTAACAAATTGGTCTCCAGTTTACTAATAACACATAATACAAATAAAAAGCCAATTGTCAATATGAGCCGAGAGACAATCTCTACTCATGATTTTAAACAATCGGGCAAGTCAACAGCTCACGGCCTAAACAATGACTTTGACCCTATGCTACTAATCGACATTTGTCTAAGGTTTAAATACACGTGGGAAAACCTAAAAGTTTCAATGGCAAACAATACGTCCTCAGAGACGTAAGCGCTGGGTGAACCGCGGCCCCACATTTAATTAATATATAAGGATATACACTAGAAAAATATACAAAGAACTAACCTAACTCTAACACCTATCATGGTGCCCAAACAATCATGAACTTTGCCGCCGACTCGCGGTTCCACATTTCTCTAACCTTGGAAAAAACAAGGCGGCAAATATAAATAATCCTCACATTAAAGATTTCAAAATACCAGAGGAGAACAAACGTCTATAAAGAGAACCTAGCCATAAGGGCTGACGAAATGTATAGTTACAAAAGTCCTTTGGTGATTGATATAAACTGAATTTTGAAAAGTAGAAGATTAAAGCCAAAAAGAAGTTTGGAACTTAGTGTCGAGCCTACAAAGGTTAGGCTGTTTACCCACGAAAGCCCGGAGCGTCATCTGTGTCTTTTCTCCGGGCTCACGCCATTATATACATCCAGTGAAACCGTGTGCTCTCAGGGCAAGGAACAAACACAAGGGAAGGAAGGAGGTATTCAAGAATAATCTTGATAGCCAATGATCGAGGTAAGCGCATTGAAAAATAGTCCATGGAAGTTTTTTATATGAATTGAGGCAGAACGACGCGCGCAGAATTGTGGTCACTGTCTTCCACTTTGGTGTAGAGGTGGCGGGGAGGGGGGGAGCTCAACCACATGCCCGGCGATGAGGTAAGAAGCCCCGGCTCAGTCGAGTGTTGATGTTGTGATGACGAGCGTCTCCGGTGTGTATTGTATTGGAGTTGGAACGAGTCAAGTTGGGCTGCCGTGGTGAGTGTTATCATTTCTTCTATGTTGGGTTGTAACTAGGTTACAGTACATCGGTGGACAAGTGGATTAAATGTCAGGCTAATCTTGTCTAGTTTTAAAATATTTGAGGAGTCAAACCCAGAAGCACGTCTAGGTCTACTGATAATGGATTTTCCTAAAAGCATTCCCATTCATGTCGCAAAAAACGTTGACACACTCACACACTATCATATCACTCGCATTATAAATAAGCGTGTATCACAAAAGGGGTTTAAGATTCTAGTCTGACACACAAGCTAAGTTGGTAACATGTTTGACTACTAACATAAGGATCTAGGGGTTCGACACAAGGTATGTCCGAAAAATATATAATGATTAAATGTGGATTTACCCAATCACAATGATGCATTAGTGGCCAAGAGCTGAATGTTAGGTCTTTTATTATTATAAATTTGTTAATAAGTCTTGTGCTTATATGATCAGTTCAGAAATTGCACGGTAAATACTGCAAATATATTTTTTTAAATTAATACACTGTGAAAACAAACGTACAGGATCTGTCTAACTTTTCTGTTCAAATACAGAACACCAGAATTCGTGGTCAGAAGGAAACCAACACACCTAGTAAAATAATATCAGCAAAATTCATCTTGCACCTCCAAATGAAAATTGAATTTAGACTCAAAAATGCCGGGAGTAGGCATCTGTGATTACGTACGTGCACAAGTTGCATATAATTAAGTGGGTAGAAGTGGCCGGGAGGGAGTTTTGAACCCCTGCTATGATGTGACCGTCTAATGATATGCAACATGTTGTACATTTACGTACTTAGAGTTGCCTGCTCCCGGCGTTTCATTAAGCATCAATTTTAATTTAGTATTGTAAGATTATTTTTCTGGAAATATTGTGTTCCTTTTTGCCCAGATATGCTGTAGTTTAATTCGTTCAGATAGCTCAGAAATACCCTGTATATTGATAAAATATGATTTTACATTATTTAACAAGATAGCATTATGATTGTCCATTTCAGTATGAAGATGATTTAAATCTCCCCTCACAACAAGGGACCGTGGGGACGTTGGACCTCTTTCGTACCGGAAGAAACATCCAACCAGAGGTTAATGCCGTACCCTTACAGGACAATGCCAGAAGAGTGGATCTTGTAAGAAAATTACATGGACTCCTCTGCGACATTTCCGATCTCACTAGTGAAGCGTTTGGAATTCAGATTTTGACCCAGGTGAAGGGTTTTTCAAATATAGGTCACCATTATTGTAATAAACATTTAGTAAACTCAACTGATATCAAACCCCGATCTCACCGTCTCAGGCAATCTAGTCTAACACGAGAGTCTCACGCGTTAGACTGCATGGCTCCCGAAGGGTTTATTTTAAAAACTATTATTTTTTGTCAGGTCCTTCTGGCCTTTGGAAGTATCACATCTGCCATCTATGTGGCGGTACTAACGTCTTTCTTCCTGGACCCCGACGCTAAAACCGAAGAAGATAACACTTTGCCGTTCCAGATCATGACGATACTTGAGATGTGCCTGAGCATGACCATCCTGGCAACGTTTAGTAACATGTCATACCAAGAAGCCGAGAAAACCAAAAGACTTGTCCTGAAGCTGTGTGGACCTTCCCGGCCTCAGGACGTGAACAAGGAACTACAGGCAAGAATCAGTAGCCTCCCGTTTACACTGAGAGGCATCCAGATTGAGGTGTGGATGTAGGGAGCGCGAGAAAAGACCAGTGTTTATGCCAATTTTTATAGCAATACTACTTTTTTGTGGCCAAAAAAAATAGAATATTTCCCGAAGTAGAATCACAGCCATATTTTCTTCACTTGTGACCACAATAGTTCTTGAATAGTTCTTGGATATCTGCCATGAGTATAGAGGCAATAAATGACAAACATTTTAAATGAGGAGAAAAAAATTGCATTAAATTCCAGGAGACCCTTGACCAAAATTTGAAAACTGTTGTGGTCAACATGTGAAGAAAATTAAATTCTTATTTCTACTGGGACAATATTTGATCTCTTTTGATTAAAATAATTGTTTTAATATAAAAACTGCAAAAACACTTAATTGTTATTCCATCCCCTACAACCATCCCTTAACACCATTTAGCTCTATTAATTTATTTTTACTAAGACCAGGATCACTCTAACATAATATATTCCCAAAGATTAACTTTTATTTTGTTCCATAAGTGTGTTTTTCTAACAAATCTTGAGGCATGATATTGTGAGATATTCTATAACATTTTGTCTTTGTATATTTCTTATATAATTCTATGAACAGGGCCCTTTCCTAGACCATCGAGCGCAACTTCTGATTAGCAATAACCAAGCCATCAAGACAGCTGCCTTAGTGTGGGAGTGAAGGGAATGAGTTGAGATTAGCACGTTTATGCCGTTTTTAGAGCAAAGTAATTTTTTGGCCAAAATAAATGAAATAATTACTACAATATAAACATAGAGTTTAATATTTACACATAGTAGTATAAATAGTTGTGGAATATCTGTCATGAACGTAGAATTATAAGATGAGACACTTTTTAAATGAAGAGAAAATGCTGTAATTCTAATTTACAGACATTCTTGAAAGATATTAAAGAACTTTTGATATAACTATTAAAATAAATTAAAAACTACATTTCCACCCGAGAAATATTTAATCATTTTGATCAAAAATATTTTTATAAAAAATAACTAAAATACTGCCTCTAACTTGTTTTCCCTAAGTAACTCGATGTCAAATATTCTTCCCACTCCATCTCCAACGTAACAACTTTTTCTTGCAGATATTCTCTCAACAGTTGGTCCACAGGAAGTTGCTCTTCTCGGCTTACCATTTCTTTCCTTTGGACCTCACCATGTTGTTCTCCATTGTGAGTGCTGTGACGACGTACCTCGTCATCCTGCTACAGTACGCCAAGGAGGTAGCACAGAATATCGGGTCCGATAATCGCACTTTGACCGGTTTAATGTTGGGGTTCTCGTCCATGGATACTCCAAAGTATGCTGAGAATAACAGTTATTATCTTCAAAATTATCATTAGGAAAATAACGGCTATTCTCAGTGAAACTACGGGAAAAACTGTTATATGACGTAAATTTGAAGAAGGGAATATATTTATTACTGTACTAAATTTTTTATGCTCCACTCCAGTGGCGCAATTTATAAATTTACTTTGGGGGCGCACAACGTATCTAAGTTATTATTCCCCTTCTTTTTTACAGTTGAAAATTTTGGGGTCACTTTTAATGTGTGCAGTTGTATACCTGTGTATTGTAAAGTAATATGTATGTTCGTTATGTCTGGCCACACATAATAACTTCTTTATATTGTAAATATGTTTTACATGTTTTTATATTTTATCTTTTATTAAAATTATTTGAGGTATTTTGTTGAAAGGGACACCATAGCATAGTCGGTAGCTAATCTACCTACTAAATTAAGGGTCACATGTTCGATTCCCGTCATGGCCTAAAAATAAATTCGGAGATATTTTGGTTTATTCTTTCAGATTGATGAATTAACTGCCGGGGACTGTATGTTGTGCCTGTTGTAGTCTTAATTTAGATTATAATACATATGAAGCTATGGCGTGTCTAGCAAGCTTGTAGTGGAAAATATATGGCTTGGATAAAAAAAACTGATCCAGGCCAGAGACTGGAACCAGTAAGGGATGTAAATTTGGCTGAGAGGGAGGAGACCAATTATTGGATTCCCCTTGAATTCAACCCCACCTATACCCTTATGTGCGCCACTCCACACAGAGGCAATAAGCATAAATAGTCTGTGTGAACAATAGTATATTTGCAAAGCAAGTAATAATCATAAACACTTGTGCGTAATTTGGTAATATCAGCGATGAATAAATAAAGACGCATACACCGAATATTTATTGTATTTGACCTAGGTGGTCTTAGGCTAAAGTGTACACCTCAAGACCCGATATTGTGGATTCAAACCTTACCGAGGTCAACGGATTTTTTCTGGAGGTATGGAAATCCGTAACACAACATATTGTTTTAAGGAATATTGAACATTAATTTCTTGGTTTCTACCTTACTTATGACCGATTTAGGGAGATTATAGCTATTAGCGTTTGGAACATCATTTTATAACTAACATATTATAATTATTTGTACTACCACCTCTGTGATATATAAGATTTCAAATGCACCGAACATAAATAATAAAGTATCGACAAGCTTAACACGATGCTCCAAATGTAACATCTCATCATTTTCTTCCTCAGTTCCAAACTCAACTTGCTAGTCAAGAGTAATCTCTTATTCTTGAAAGCTACTTTGGTCATGGTCACGGGTGGCTTAAGGGTCAAGCGAACCGGATGGCTTCCCGGGGTGCTAGCATGAAGGGTTTTCCGAACATTGCACCAACCTAGCCTAACCTTAACTGTGATAAATAGTGGATGTGACAAGGATAACAATCTTTCACGTCTTAATACAAACGGTGACCTGGCGGTCTAGGGATAAGGTGTCAGACTTCTATGCTGGCGGCCGTGGTTCAATCCTCGGTCCCGGCACAGATTTATCTGATTACCAAACCCTACCTTCACCTCTGACAAGATATCTTGTGAATGTGGGGAATACCAGGCCTCCACCGTGGTTCGGATTCCACGTTAAACTGTAGGATCCTCCATTTCATCTCACAATCACCCTGCCATTACATATTTGCGTTAAGTGCGTATAACCCGAACGGGTAGTAAGACGTGGTGCTAATAATAATAATTAATAAAAACATAACATTTGACATAATGGTATAGTTTTGTGTTTAGGATGATAGTGTAACTCTTATAAAAAGTCCCTTTATATCAATCATCTTGAAAAAAATGTGAATTGGGATTGTATTTTTACAGTTATATACTGAACTGTTATTATGTCCAAGTGTTTGTATACAAAGGATGTTCTCTTTGTAATCCCTACTGATTTCGTAAAATCACACAATAAAATGTTTGGAGTACGCATACCATTTATGGATTTACCCTTCAGATTATTTTATAATCATTCCCAGACTAATTAGATCTAAAGTTGTTTGGTTTGAGGATTATTTTCCTATGTTCTAACTATTCCCGGTTATACAGGGGGGCTCTAAAAAGGAATCCCACCTAGGCGCATAAATTATCTCAGGCTGCACATGGCCCAGGCGATCTTTAAACTAATTCCCTGGGTGAAGTAGGAATCCTTTACCGGCAGACTTTCCAGGTACTTGAACTTATCTGATTACCAACTCCTGATTTCCAAATTTGATTTTCAGCTGCTATTCATTTTTGAAATCACCATCACTTTTAACTTATCACTCTTGATCTCCATGCCATATTTTCTTATTATTTCCACCAGCCGTTCCAACATTTCTTGTTAGTGAAAATAAAATAAAAACAAAAATAAACAATATTATTCTTAATTCGGTCAATTGATACAAAATTAAAAAGCTCAAACAAATATCATATTATAAAAATCTAAAGCTAAATATTTAATACAAATATACAATAAGTGAGGATGGAAATATTTATAATATATAATATTAATAAAAATATTTAAAAAAATTGTAAGTTTCATACTTATATAAATGTATGTTATTTCCCTTCATAATTGTTATAGTTGGCATCAAACCAAGCATGCAACGTTGAATTATTAATCACATACTTCAACTAAATATCTATGGATACGTCACGCAAAACAAAGTAGTGGAGTAATTTATTTTCCCAGTTAAATATTTTATTAACCAGCTGAAGGTTTCATGACATTCCTTTGAAACTTTAGTCCGACTGTTGGAGCTGCGGCGCTTAAGTTATATAATTCTGTAGTGTGTGTTGCTGGAAATTAATTTTCGACTTTGTCTCCATGGTGCGCTGGAAATTAATGTCAACTTCTTTAAAACAGTAAGCCGGGATTAGAGATACTCTCTTTTATGCAAAGAAAGGCAATGGGGGAATGATTGACTGACATTTATTTTGTGTGTTAAACGATCTCTTAAATCAATAAACCTATATGCACCAGTGGTTATGTGATCTGAGGTGTAGGTCCCGCAACCGACTGAATTTCCTCTTACGAGGAAGCGCAGGAAATAGTTTCTCAAATGTGATTTATCATTTATTATAATCTTACTTCTCCTCATCACACTAGTTCAAATACAAACGTATGTTTAAGTTTGAGTAAAAACAATAAAATAAAATGTGATAAATTAATAATTAAGTTATAAACAACTAATTATGATTTAAAAAACACATAACTCACATTAAAGGGATCACTTAAGGCTAATAATTAAGGTGTTGGTTTCAAATTAATTATCATATTCTCATTTGTACGAAAAACGAATTATAAAATAGCCTATATTATAAATATTAGACCCCTAAATAGAATGCATCTGTATTCCGGCATAAAACCTTTTTATTTTTTGTGTAAGCTATTTGGACTTGCACCCATTTCATTCAAGAAACATGTGAACCAAGATGAGTTTGGTGTGGAGTTTTCCATTTTGGGAACAATTTACACAGTGGTCGTTTTCCTGATGATTTTGGCATTGTTCATTTGTGAATTAAAATATGAATTTGAGGTAAGTACCAGATTATAAATCACCCTTGAAATAATATAACAGAAAAACTACTTTGATAAATTGATTGAGTTCTTATTAATCTATTCCTGATGACAACCTATATACACGATTTTAATTTATTCCTTCTGAAGGTGCATTACGCAGACCTGAACGTTGTCTTGAAGATAACGGATGGTTTTGGTAAAAACGTGGCTGCCTTTAGTAGTCTTCTGTCCTTACTTCTATGTGCCATCAGGAATCGTTACATGTTCGTTACCATCCTGAAGAAAATTCAACTCATTGACCGTCATGTGATCGATAATCCTGCCAAATCGATCAAGTCGACTAGAAAGTTCGCTTTTCTGCAGATTCTCTACTTTATAGTAGGGGAATCAATATATGTTTTCAGGTAGGAACGTCTATTACAGTTTGTATTAATAGTTAACTTTAATGTATGGTCCTAAAGTTAAATTTAAACTTTATATACAAGTTTAGGGGTCCCGGGTTCGAGTCCAGTCTGGCAATTCGGGTATTTTTCCCGGAAAGGGAATTACCCCAACGGTCACCATGATTCGCTTGACTAAGCTTAAGTTAGTCTTAAGTGTGTCCACTAGATCCACACTCTCTTATTCACTATAACCATAATATCATCGGGACATGGAAAGAGTCTTCACGGAAAGACTGTATGATTAGTACAGTCGGGAGTCCCCTGTACAACGGTACATTAGCACTGGCTAATATTTCCACTACTGGGCTACGATTGATAGAGCCCAGACATGCCATATTATACTAACCGAACAAATAAGTAAATCCATTATTATAAATATGTTTTCAGGTAGGTATGGTCCTAAAGTTAAATTTAAACTTTATATAGCTCTATCGGTCACATTTATATACCAAATTGTTGAACTGAAATAATAGCCGGCCCCATGGTTTAGTGGTCAGTACACCTAAATACAAGCCTAGGGGCCCCGGGTTCGAGTCCCCCCTGACAACCTGGGTATTTTCCCCAAAAGGGAATTACCCCGACGGTCACCATGATTCGCTTGATTAATCTTAAGTTAGTCTTAAGTGTGTCCACTAGATCCACAATCTCTTATTAACTATAACCATCATATCATCGGGACATTGAAAGAGTCTCCACGGAAATACTATACGATTAGTACAGTCGGGCATCCCCTGGACAACGGTAAATTAGCACTGGCTAATCTTTCCACTACTGGGCTACGATTGATAGAGCCCAGACATGCCATATTATACTAACCGAACAAATAAGTAAATCCATTATTATAATTAGTTATTTTTAATGTGCTTTTATCAAAATAAACAATTTACCAGGAACAAACTAATATCACAAATAACTTAACAAATAGTAGATTCTAGGATGATGTAAAAAATTTATCTAACAGACAGTAATTAGTGGAAGCAATACAATATTTGTACCAAATAAAATTAGAAAATATCACGATGATAAATGATACTTCAGACATGAACCAGGTGCACATGAGCCAATAAGTGACCCCATTGATCACACTTGTCAGTAAAAATATGAAGAAATATCTATTCTCGATTGGAAGACCAAAATAATTAATAATATAACTGAGGAAAATCAAAAGCAATTTATAATGTTACTAATAACATCACAATCCAATAACTACATAGACGGGTGTTGCATAATTTTATATCTGGGAGGTGTAAAAACACAATTTGAATTTGATAAGGGCAAAAATTCCCAGTTTCAATTGAAGAATCTCAAGAATTTAAGTTGTTCACTATGTTATGATAATTGACCGTACTGTGTAAGGTGAAACTAATGAATAAAGCTTCTATTTTTATCATGTAGTTTCTAATTTCTATTGTTAGATATCCTTTGCTTATGGTTTGAAAATTAACTCCCATTTACATTCTATTCTTTTGTTTACTCATTAAGTGTCAATTTTGTTTGATCATAAGACCTATGACGCAATGAATATTTAAAATATTAACTGGGCTGCATTAAAAAATATACAATATTGTCACCATCTTACGCAAAAAACTCTAAATAAGTACAATTATTTACAAATAGAAAATTAAATTTTAAAATAATAAATACACTCTAGTTTTCTAAGAAATTTTCCCACTGTAGTCAAGCATTCATTAAAAATTCGACCATATATTACAATTTTTGAATTAGTTGCAATTAAATCTCAAAAGATAAAACATTCCATAATGGTGTATTTAGTGGAAAGGTGGATAGCCCCGGACACTTGAGGAAAAATCAAAATCAAAACGGCAACATTAGCGAATTGGTGAGTAGTATATAGTTTTATAGGCTTCTCGATAAAACTTAAAATCAAACTAGAACACTTAGAAACAATTTGAACATTCAATGTTTATTTAAAATAATAAAATACTTGATTAAGTTTTGTTCTATATGCTTACAATGACGGGTAACTGCGGACGATTTCAATTAATTTATTTTAAATCCTTTTTTAATCAATATGGAGGTCACAATCCCAATATGTATCTTGGTCAGCATCAGCACCTCTCTAATGAGCCCACCCATGTAATGTACTACATTGACCCAGTTTTCATCAAAGGTTTCACTAAATATTAAACATTTCATCTCGTCTTCGTCGCTAGCCACACACGCATGTAAATTTGATGGTTAATCAATTTTAGTTTTCTTGAAAACTGATCTGAAAAGCTTGAAATATTTCTCACCACCTAAGGACTTCTCCTTTGAAGTGGTCTTAAGTTTGACTTTCTCTTCTACAATGTTCTTGAGGGTATACAGTTTAAAATTTCTTTTCTTTGGACTTTCGTTTTTATTTATCTTTCCTTCTTTTTACTTTCTCGCTATCTTACAGGCAGAGAAAATATTGTGATCGTAAAAAAAAATCTAACTCAAAATTTTTATGAATCTCGACGTTTTATGTTCCTCGAATCCAAAAAAGTGGTTTTAGAATTTCCGTCTATCTGTACCTCCAACGAGAGCCTAAGCTATTTTACCGATCGATATCAAGGGTTTTTATAGGGTTGCACCAAGGGTTTTTTGGAATTGGATATCTAGCCCTAAAATTAAGGCTAGTTAACTTGAGGGCAAAAAGAGAAAAAAGTAGATTTTCTCAAAACTTGTTCTTACGATTTTTGAATAAATTTAATTTTTAAAAATTTATAAATATTATAAACAAAATAATAACTATAATAATATTTAGCACCACGTCTTACTACCCGTTCGGGTTATACGCTTTTCTTAGTACTAATTACGCTAATTGATTAGGAATTAGGCAGGTTGAATTAGAGGAAGTTAACCCGCATTTGCGTGGAGGGAGAGTGGAAAACAATTTAGGAAAAACCACCCTCAGTTCACCCGACCGAGATTCGAACCTCGATATCCTCGTCCTCTGCAGTCGAGCTTAAACAAAATAGTTACTCTTAATATTTCGGCAAAATGACTTTAAGTTATCCGGTCTGATGATTAAATTAACATTTTTAAAATCATATTTCAGAAACTATTTCAGATATGAAATTAATTATCATTACAAATATGTAAATTTATTTATGATACAAATAATTTATTCGAAGCATATTTTTATAAAACCAATATTTTTCAAGCTATACACAAATATTTATATTTTTCAAAATTTCGAACACAAAATATTACACTCTCTCTGTTACCTTATAGGCCACTCAAAATACTACAAGGAAGGGAGGGAATAAGTTAACATACAAAATAACGAGAAACAGCATTAGCAAGAGTTAAAAGTAAGAATAATAGTTTATTGAATAATATGACAATAGTTCACGTGGCCTTAAGGTTCAATCTGTAGCTAGAAAACATTTTGCAATATATAGTTTCAACAAGCAACAAACGAATAGCAGGCAGAGTAAATTGACCTAGTTTAATTTAAAGAAGGAAAAGATAACAAATAATAACTTTTACGCAAAATCACGATTAATAAAAAGCTTTATGAGCCCTTTTTTCAACTTCTGACCGCCAAAACTCTCGTGGGACTACTTGAAATGGCATCATCAAGGGATCAACTGAATCGCAACATAAATGAAATCTAACAATGGTTACTGAATTGACATTCATCTTAGAAAAGTTTGCGAAATTTTAAAATTATATACAAAACCAATAGCAAGTTTTACGTTACATAAATATTAGAAAACAAATGAATGAATTTAAAAGATTCTTAACAAAATTTAAGTGCACCTACAACAAAAACTAGTTGAGTACGAACAGCAACTATTAGAATATTTCAAATGAATTAAAGATGCAAGCACACCAAGATACGACACCAAAATAATAGGTTTCCAAAGTTAGAGTTATTTTTATAAACACTCATATTTGATAAATATTACAAATCTATCTCTGAAATTAAAAAAATAGAGTCCTAATATTTATGACCTATAGTTTCAATATTTAAATAAGAATTATGAAGATTTATACATTTTTACAAGTTTCCTGGTAGAATCCATTTTCAGAAAAAATCGTCTCCTGACGATATCTAATTTTAATAGTCCATATAAGTTACAATAGTCCACCCACAGTGGTGCCGGTTTCAAGAGTCAACATTTTCTTCAGGGTTGCAATGATTTATAGCGGCTAGTAGTTAAGGGAGAAAGGGAAAGAAAAGTCCAACCTAGCCGGTGACGTCACGTCGGTGTAGCCCTGCATTCGGTTCGACATGCACACCATTTCTCTTCTCGCTCTCTGATTGGTTATCACGTCTTCATCAAGATCACCTATGGTTTTTTTATAGTGATATTTTTTAACTGGAGTGGCTGATGACGTAGGTCATAAGTAGGGGTTGGATTTATAGGCACTAAAATTATTTAAAGAGGCAGGCAAATAGGCACTAAAAATTTCAAAAATATGCATATAAATAGGCATTGTAAAGTAAAAAAATCAGTAAATAGCCATTAAAAAGAAAAAATATGCACATAAATAGGCATAATAATGGAAAAAAGGCATTAAAACACTCAATTTTTTTTATTCATTCTTAAAATACAGCATAAACTTTTCATAAACACAAATTAATTACTATTAGAGTTAATTACCAAATTATTCAAGATTTTCAGGTGTAAATTTTATTTTGTTTTCTCATAAAATGTTTTTTATAGTGTGAGAAACTTCTCTCGACTTCACATGAAGTCATCGGGCAAAACTTCAGACAATCTATATCGGCTGAACTAAGCTTGGTTTCTAGGAGCGATGTAGTTTGTCCTTTCAAGATGTCCGCAATACTTGCCATCATTTTCCACCCAGGGTTTCACTGCAATACTCTGTTAAATTTGTCAACGATGTCTGTGCCAACTGAGCCAGAAGCCTGATTCAAGTTTTCTTCTATTTCCCGCATTATCTTCACAGAAGAGAAAATCCCTCGCCTCTAAAACAGTGATTGTTCCAGGAAATTTTCCAAAATTGCTTTATACATGTGCCAGTGGTTGGATCAACAGCAGCACAGAAGTATGATTCTCCAATATCTTCTCGGATCTTCTCAACTGTCTTAAACTAATTAAAAGAACATTTATTGTAAATAGTTTAAATTAATACAATTTAGTTAATATTTTTAATATCAGAAAGAAAAACTGCTATTGAAAAATGTACGACTAAATAAGTTGAATGCAAGTAGTGTTTGCTCAGAGTTGATTCATCTGGTATCTTCATGTTGGCATATTTGTTGAGAAAACCTGTTTTCTTTATGAAATTCTTAATATATATTGCGGTATTTTTGTGTTGTTCTAAGTGATACTTCTCGCATTTTACCTAAATATTATATGTGGAATTTTTCATCCAATAATATATGTGAATTCTACGAATTAACAAAGTATCACCTAAATTGAGAGCTAAGATTATTTTTTTGTGAGATAGTTATGTTACGCTTTAATATATAAATACACTTTGTCATTAAAACCCATCAGTAAGTAATGCAACCTAGTTTGAACGATAGCAAATGATCATGGTCTAATTTTAAACTGTAGCCAAAATATTTAATAAAAACCTTGACTTTCAAAAGTAATAATTCTCTGTCCCCTTTTGAAAAGGTAACTTACCTCTTTGGAACATGCCTGACAAAATATTCATTTTGCCATCCGTTGTGAAATTCCTATCACCACCAATCCTCTATTCGAATAGCACACTTTTACACAATTTCTCTTTGGGAATTTTCTACTAACTTAGTTCAATAATTTACACTGAGTCCAATAATATATAATATAGTATATTACTAAACCACTGAATAA
Source organism: Timema poppense (assembly GCA_902141375.1). Classification (NCBI taxonomy): domain Eukaryota; kingdom Metazoa; phylum Arthropoda; class Insecta; order Phasmatodea; family Timematidae; genus Timema; species Timema poppense. The sequence continues at coordinate 44,785 of CABFOV010001227.1, forward strand.
ACTGACACTTCTGTGCGCCAGAAGAAAATCTTTGTTGGCAGTCTGGCCAGTTTGAACCTATAAAACTGCTGGACACATGGGTTTTTCTTTCCTATTATGAGTATCCACTTGGACTGACCTAAGGAGTGAAGGAGGGGACGCAAGTATTTTGAAAGGGAAAAGAGGGTGTAAGGAAGAGAGGTAGAAAAAAGGCACTTCGAGGTTCCCATTTGTAAAATAGGCACTTTGAGGTTCCCATTTGTAAAATAGGCACTAAACATCGAAATAGGCATTCATAGGCACTTTGAAAGTCATCACACTATCTTCGCAATAATTGAAAATAAACTTATACCTCAAAATTCTACTTTTCAAAGCATAGGAATAAAAAAGGCATTTAGGGCAAAATCCACCCCTGACGGTGATGATTTGGTGGTTGGTTCCACCCTCCTCAAGAGGGCAGCTAAGTCCGAGCCCACGTCTAGAGTGTTGTCCTGGTAGACTCCCATCAGATTAGTTTTGACCAGGCAGACCGGAACATCATATGTTGAGACATCACGGCAGATTTGCCCCACTCGTCGAATTAGGACGTGTTGATGTTAGGGTAGTATTGAAGGGTGTGCTAGCCATAAGATTAAGAGGCTAAATACGTGAACAGTTTATATAGAAGTGAGTTGATTGTGTATTATAATGTTTGTATATAGCTAGAAGTTACATGGAACTTGAATAGAGAAGAGTTATATTCCAGTAGGTATAAGTAAATGTCGACGTTTTTCAAAGTGGGTAGTATGAATCGAAAGAAAATTTATGCTTGTAGGTTAATATGGGGTGGGGTTGGGTCACATAATATTAACGTACTATACTAGTAACGTTACAAAAAGGTAAAGTATTGCGACCAAAAAAAGTCTAACCTGAAATATTGATATATGTCAACGACGCATGACCCCCCCGAACCCTTAAAAGTGGTCTTTGCTATACCGCCTGTCTCTGTATCTGTTTAAACTTTAAATTAAGAGTAGTTTAATAAAGGGGAGAAAAAGAGAAAAAATATATGTTCTCAAAATCGGCTCTTACCCCTACACTCTCACTTTATTTAGCTACGGCCACAATAGACCAAAAAAAGGGAGGTGACATTTAAAGGAAATAATTATATGAAAAAGAAAAATATCTGCAAGTTAATGAAATATTAGAATTGTATTCAAAGTAACAAATAGTATTAAAACAAGTTGCATGGCCTTACAGGTCTTACTGAACTATGTTGAAAAACAAATAAAGTTTAGCAATTTATTAAATGTGGAGTGCGTTTGTAAAAAATAAACTTGTCTAGAATAAACCAATGAGATAAACAAAACAGTTTCCACAATTTAAAGAAACTTTTCTAAATGATATATAAAAGTTTCTAATTCACCACAGTGAATGAATATCAAACAAACTCAAAAGGATCCAAAGTTTAAATTATTAAATATTTAAAATATTACAAAGAGATTAATGCGCCTCTTTTAAAAGGTTTAAAAATCGTCGGATTCACACCAATGAATAGGCTAAACATTTTTAAATTCATGGAATAAATTTAAATTTAAATCTCGCACCAGATATTTACGTTAAATTTTTACCCCTAAAAATTATGCAAAATCAAAAAGATATTTATGAGCCTGATTTAAATGGTTCATAAAGTGTCAGATTCACACAAGTGAATAAATACAAAATAGTTTTGAATTTATGAAATAAATTTAAGTTTCGCATCAGATATTTAAGTTAAATCACAAAGGTTTGACTTCCCAACTAAACTCAAACCTTCACGGTAAATTACCCTCATCACTTTTAAAGAATTAAACACGATTCCCACATTGAAATATTAAGTGTAAAACTAGAAAAAAGATACGGTACAGAGCTTGTAATTTTGCCTAAAAGAATCAGCGAATATTAAAGTCAAAAACATATTAAACAACAAAAATAAGTTACTTTAACATTAACTTCAAGCAAATCAGTCTTAAAAATAACCAACAGATAAAACATTAGCCATTTAAATAATTTAAATTACTGATAGCAGCAAAAGCAGAATTTAATATATAACCTAAATATTGCAAATAATTCAAAGAAATAAAAAAAAAAGTAGCGATCTTATTAAACCAAGAAAATTCTATACTAGCACCCAAATGGCAACAGGAAGCGATAAGTGCTCCATAACAGAATTTAAGTTTAAAATTAAAGTATTTAACAAAACATTACTGATGCCTACACTGACTGATTTTACTAACAAAATAAACCCAAGTATTTAAGAAAGTCAAACCCATTGCAGCAATTTATATTTTATAGATTTAAACCAAGATATTGTAACGTTGGACTGCATGAGTAAACACAAAAAATCCTAAGTTCACCCCATTTGTATGACGGCTGGAAACACACGTAACACTAACGCGAGTGAATATCAGACACACCTTCTCGGAACCGCGACGAAAATAATACTGTTCTCCAATATTGTGATGTGGTTGTGCCAAAGACCTTGAGTAGCAAAGAACTTGTGCTGTGAAGATAACCTACTTGCCCTATTCTAGGATGATCGAGAAAATGTAAAGAAGTTTGTAGAATCTATGTTGTCATGCGCATGGTTTGTTCTCGATTGTTCCTGATTGTGACCCCCACCTCGTTTTACCTGTCTCTCACTTTTCTGGGTTGTGTGATATATATTGGCGCCTGAGCAATCAGAGGCCACTCTTGGACTAAATCGTATTTGGAGAAGGAGAAGCTCCGGATTGGATTAAAAATAAAATAAGTAAGATCTAAATTCTTTTTCGGCTTCTTTAACTTTTCTTTTTATCTAAATTAAATTTGTAAATTCCTTTTTGGCATTTTCTAAATAACTTCAAAATATGAAACATAAATATAATAGTTGTGAATTTCGTTCTTACTTTTTCTATGTTAATTAGTCGAAGGGTCAAGGTGTTTATATCACTAGTCGATCTGTATTTTGTTTCTGGGTAATTATCGATTATAAACCTTTGGGGGTTATCGATATTTTGTCTTTGAATATATTATCGATCTCAAATGTTGTTACTATTCTGATATTTGGTTTCTTTTTGTTGGGTAAAACTTAAAACATGGTTGCGGGAACATTAAAATTATTGAAGGTAAATAAACTATTTGTTTATCAATGACATCCGAATATTAACGTAAAACTATTTATTATTTTTACCAAATATTATGGAATTGTATGAAGTAATATAAATAAATGGATAGAATTTAGGGTAAATATTATATGTCTTATTTAAGCGTTTTATTGGTTTATATTCCAGGTGTTAGTGGGAAATACACTCTTGGTAGTTAACTATTTAAGGATAACTTAGTTGATGATAAGTTTTCCCTAGCAACTTAATGAACTAATGACTAATTTTGAGATAACCTTTTAACGAGCTGATGCCATTTCATACTATATGGTTTGTCTGTAATAATGACGCTCAAGTTAAATGATTGATGTTTTCTATTGTATAAAAGTTGTAATTTTGTTAATAGTACTCGTACATTTTGATAACGTCTCAGATATTCTATGAATATCATTTATCTTAGTAGGTTTTTATATATTTTCTCACAATATTGAATGTTTGTAAAATAAATACCAACTTTACACAAATTCTTCTCTAATTCATAATATTTTTCCACCCTACCCTAGGTATATAAGGTTAAGTTATATGTTAGTTCTTTTATGGTAAACTTAATTCAGCAGTAAACATCCTTTTTTGCTCACTTTTGAGATAGACCGTTATTATATTTAATTCCGCAACTGGTGGGATTTGCGAGGTCTGGTTTTCGAATATTTGGCCTAAAATATTCAAAGCACAGAACTCCAAGCACTCGCTCCTATTGTCCCCTTTTTTACCCTTTTAGATTTTGTTGTTCTTTGGACCTCCTGCTTTTCCTTAATTTAGTTAAAAATGGTTCAATATTATAAGCCATCCTGGCTCGATAACGTCCTAGTCCTCAACAGGACTTCTAGTGGAAATGGCCAAATTAATAGTTTAGGAGGGTGTCTGTGTTCCATCGTTATATAGCTCTAGTTGAAAGGGAGGGTCGGTGGGAGATCTCTTACACAATTACGTCATCTGCAAACATCTGGTGGAAAGGCCTCGCTGTGTCGGTCAGGTATGCCGATTTGTTGTCTTGAACATCTGCCGCTGCTTTTGACTCACAACAAGAGCAGGTGTAGAGATATGCTTATTTAGGTCACGTACGTTAACCGAGGTGTCCAACATATGAGTGGTCTTCTATGTAGGAACTTATTGTACAATAAGAGCATTGCTGGCTTTCATCGTTGGAACATCAGGAGGCTTCACAATGCTCCCATGTTTTAAACTTCTCTTCATTTTAGCATTTGTGGTGAGCAGGCTGGACTTTACATCGCCCTGCTTCAAACAGATATACGCGTGAGAAGAGACCTATATACAAATAGTAATATTGTGATGATTAATAATGCTGGAAGTCTATGAGAATAAAACTATTTGTGTTAATATTTAAACTGGCAAGTTCTATTGGTATTTATAATGCAGGATATCTATGAATATTAGCTTGTTTGTGGCGGGTAGTAGCCATGTCATATTATCAGTTCACGCTAATGTTACATAACAACTGTGATTAAAATTCGTATCTAGACGTTGGTTAAGAGTATAAATTAACTGTATATTTTCATTTTACCATGAAAATGACCTTTTGGGTACTTTACAGAAGAGGACATTTTCGTATCTCCACAACTGTTTTAGATACTAAATAACTTATTATTGCAAAATTGTAGTATAATTAAAGATAAAACAACTTGTATATGAAATATATTTTTCTAAAACAAATATTTTCTGAAATATTGGCAAATATATTAATAGAATTTTGTGATATTTGGTTGTAAAGAGATACTACTTAAGTTTTAACGCAATAATTATCCAATACCATAGAGTAATTAAATATCAATAAGTTTCTCAAAAAGTGTATGTTATTTTCCTTTAAGCCTCTAAAGAAAAAATCGTGTACAACAATGGTTTATCTCCATTTTAGATTCAGTAGTTAATATTTTTAATTTTTTTATGGTCAAAATTTATATATGAGTAATTTAATAGTAATACGATGTCATGAAGATGTGCAACACCTAAAAAAATCTCAAATATTTTAACCGGAAGTCAAAATTTTATTACGAGGTGTTGACCCGTGTGGACCCAATATTGATCTTTTTTATCGGTCCAAACATACAAGGGAGGATATTAATTCTTTAAAAATAAAATTATAAAATTTAAAAACGGGATTCAAAAAAGTTTAAAAAAATATAATGCAATTTATGCTTAGATTTGCTAGTGTATATTATTTCGTTTCACATATATTACGAGTTTTGAGTAAATATCTCCATTTTTAAACAATACAGCGAGAATGTTCCTGTAAAGTTCAATACCATTTATTTAGTTTGCATCTGGTAGGGATGACTGTTAAACCGCTTTTATTCGCAACTGAATAAAAGCCGGAGCACAACAATAACATATATAAAAAAAATCCTAAAGGTAAATATATAATATTTGCAGAGAAGCCGATAGGATAATCATAAGCTAAATAGACCATACTTTGGCCCATTTGTCTTCTGTTTCCCCGAACCCACTACTCAAATATGTAATTATTTTAAATATTTCCTAGTTGCTCAACTATCAGTGTGGGATTTCAAGTATGAACGTGAAGTGTTAAGAAAAAGCATAAGATAAGCAGGAGAAAATTTATTGATATCCCTTAACTACCATGGTGGGGTAATATGAGACCCCATGCAGTTTAGTTTCTAGATATCTCGGCAGGGTAAGTTGCTATCGCCCTGCAATTCCATGTAATCCCAGTGCCCGCCAGGCTGTGTAGGAGGCAAGTTGTGTTTGTTGTGTGTCCTTGTGCGTTCAAGGTTGAGTGCTTATCGGGGTCATTTTTGACCCCGCCATGGTTGTAACGTAGTTGTTTTTCATAAAAGTTAAATGTATTTCTTAAATTCTAAAATATATTTCTGCGTGTGCTTTTGTTGTTGTTGAGTGAATAATTTGTTTTTATTACAAAGTAAGATGGCCGAAAGAAACCTAGCACATAATTCAGAAGAAATTGTTAGACTTTTAGATGCTGCTTTGTCTGATAACGATGCAGCTTCTGAGACATCAGATGCACCACCAGAAGAAAGTGACCATGATACAAATTCAGATATGTCTGCTGACGATTCAGATTATGTTTATAGTTCTGGTGACTCTGATGATAATGACGTTGATGTTCCGCCACGGCAGCCTGAGCCCCAGCCTCGTGTTTCTGCTCATGTATTGCTTGGCCGCAGAACCAAGAAAATGATCAAGAATAATGTTCCACCATTTAAGTGGTCTTTGGATCCTCCACCAACAAGCCGTGTGCGTTCCCATAATCTCGTAACCAAACTTCCTGGTATAATTGGTGATGCTCGAATCAACAAGCCACAAACACCTATTGATGCTTGGCGACTTTTTATAGACAAACAAATGATACAGTGTATTCTTGTAAATACAAATGAAAAAATAACTGACATGGCAGCAAATTATGGGCAGCAAAATTTAGATTGCCAATACACTCAGCACACTGATGAGGTTGAGTTGGAAGCATTTTTTGGTTTACTGCATTTAGCCGGTGTGTTCAAATCCAATCATGAAGATGTGACTTCATTGTTTGAAACAGATGGAACAGGTAAAGACATATTCCGAGCCACAATGACCAAAAACAGATTTTTGTTTTTTCTGAATGCTTTGCGGTTTGATGATGCTACAACGAGAGAACAACGTAAAGAGAATGATCCACTTGCAGCTATATCTGAAATTTTCAATGAATTTGTTGTGAATTCACAATCTAACTACTCTTGCGGACAGTATGCCACAGTTGACGAGATGCTAGTCCCGTTCAGAGGAAAATTCCGATACCGTGTGTACATGAAAAGTAAACCAGCAAAATATGGTTTAAAAATATTCATTTTGTCTGATGCTAGAACCAGCTACTTTGTAAACGGATTCATTTACTGTGGAGGACTAGATGTACCAAATCCTAGAAATTTATTAAAGCCGACTTTAACGGTTTTGTCTCTGATTGAACCAATTACACAAACAAACCGTAACGTCACAGGGGACAACTATTTTTCTTCGATAGAACTTGTTGATGAACTGAAGCGAAAGGGACTAACATATGTGGGAACAATGAGAAAAAATAAAATAGAAATACCTGCCCGTTTCTTGCCTAATAAAACCCGAAAACTTCACTCAACAGACTTTGCCTTTACAGCAGACAAAACACTCCTGTCTTACGTGTCAAAAAAGAATCGGGCAGTTGTTCTTGTTTCTTCTATGCACCATGAAAAATCTATTCTGGATCGTGATGACAAAAAACCCGAGGTCATTGACTTCTACAATACCACTAAAGTTGGAGTAGATGTCTTGGACCAAAAATGTGCGAACTTTTCAGTCGGTCGTCGTACTAGAAGATGGCCAATGGCCATCTGGTTTGCAATAATGGATATTGCTGGAGTTAACGCACATGTTGTTCTTCAAGCCGCCAAACATACTGATGATTCTCACCGTCGCCTGTTCCTTGTCTCACTAGGAAGAGACCTAATAAAAAAGCACCTACTTCGACGGTCTACAGTAAAAACCCTACCACGAGAACTGCGTTCAATAATTTCAAAGAGCTTGGGCGCAGGAGGAGAATTTCGACCTGCTGATGACCAGCAACAAAACCCACCAAAAAGACGGAGGTGCCACATTTGTCCACGCAACAGGGACCAGAAACATGGTACCTCATGCTCCAAATGCTTCAGAGGAGTGTGTAAGAATCATAGCACCCAAGAGATCGTCTGTGATGACTGCACTGATTGATAGGGAGGTGAGTTTAATTTGAGTAATTTCAAAATATCAATTTTTGTTACTAAAAATTGCTAAAAATTGCCCCCACCAATTTCAAAAGGTAAACAAATATAAAAAAAAATATCGCAGGTAGCCAGGAACACCATTTGGGGACTTGGAACTGTGTTGAGTTTAATAAAATAGTGTTATATTAAGATTTTGTGATCATTTTGGTAAACTGTGTTTTAAAATATTTCATTTGTGACTTTTTTTGAAAAAATAACAGTATCTTTATGTCAAATAAAAGAAAATAATCAAATAATGGTGTACCTACTATTCTTTCTAATATGTATATGAAGAATAAATAAAGGTTTTTGTATTTTTATCGATAAGTTTATTACTTTCCCAATCAAAAAAATATTGGGGTCGCTCATGACCCCATCATGGCAAATGTGTGACTTTTTTTTACCATGGTAGTTAAGGGATATAAATGAATAGAGATTAAGCATGAACAATATAACAAAATATAAAAATATATATAAAAATACAACCAAGTCCATAGTTACGGGTGAATATCAATGACCTCGGCATAGTTAACAATTTGTTACTCGAAAGATATATAACCATTACAAATTGAAAATATAAGAAAGCGTTATTCTTATAGGTCGCTAATAATATTGAAAAGCTATTCCCAAAACATTTATAAATATTACCAAATTTACAAGACGAGTTTTCAAGCCAGATGGGCCATAAGTCGCTATCATAGTAACCTTGACAACCTAAGAATGATTACACCCAATGTGGCGTCATACGCCAGATGATTTTCCAAGCCGTATGGGCTATAAGTTGCTATCATATCTACCATGACAACCAAACAGCAATTACAAACAATATGGCGTCATACCACAGATGAATTTCCAAGCCGGATGGGCTATAAGTTTCTACCATGTTTACCATGGCAACCTAACAATAATTACAAATCATATGGCGTCATACGCCAGATGAGTTTCCCAGCCAGATGGGCTATAAGTTGCTATAATATTTACCATAACAACCTAACAACAATTACAAACAATATGGCGTCATACGCCAGAGGAGTTTCCAAGCTGGATGGGCTATAAGTTTCAACCTAAATACAATTTCACACAATATGGCGTCATACGCCAGATGATTTTCCAAGCCAGATGGGCTATAAGTTACTATCATAGTAACCTTGAAAACCTAAGAATGATTATAAACAATATGGCGTCATACTCCAGATGAGTACTAACCCATAATGGAATTTCGAACGATACGTCGTCTTGTTTACATTGGCAAACATAGCAAAATGTAAACCCAAAAGGGGATTTCACGTTAATCAGAACTAAAGTATATATGAGGATTATAAGCCATAATGTACCAAATAGAGTATAGTATTACGTAATCCATAAATTTTGTGGTCTATTAATTTGCCGAAAAAGAATTTTGCAATACAACAGCCGAAATCTAATTTATATACCTTTTAAAATATCCAGGATACCTAAGTGTGTCCAGAGACAGTATCCAGTCAAGAATGAAATATCAATCAGAGTTACATCATTATATACGCTTATATTCAGGCTCGTTAAATGGGGAATAGGGGTAGTGAAAACAGAGGTGAACACACAATAAAGGAGTGGGGGAAGGGGTAACTAGACGGAGGTAGAATATTCGAGCAAGTTGGGGACGGAGTCAGAACAAAAGATTTTTGGACACATAATCGGCTTTTAACGGATGTACGTCATACTTTCTCAGCACGCCTTATGATAATTCATAGTGCGAGCCTACACACAGTTTGCTCGTTTAGTCTGTTGTTGATTTTCTCGCGGCATGTTGTGTTGTGCGTGAAGTAAACTTGGGAGAGGCCACTGCTGAATGGGGCTATGGTGAGTTCACTCGTGATTATTATTATTATTATTATTATTATTATTATTATTATTATTATTACTACAGATCAGTCTTGTATATCTTCACTGTTTAATATCTTTATGGCAATAAATGCTACATGACCAATTTTTCAATATATCTGAAGCGATTTGATTGTGACTTTGAATTGGTAGAGCTTTATTGTTGTTGACAGGGGAGTGCCAGCCATTATATTTATAGCACTAACAGCGGTGGAACTTCCTGTTTTTTTAGTACGATCAAAATTAGGATATCTTTGCTGGAGGTCTGGCATTTCTTCTGGAATTTCAGTTAGCTGTGAGGAAAAATAAATATAGGTCAGAGAAAATATTGGGGTAAATGGGCGAAAACCTGTGCAAATAAACCCAATTCTTGAAATATAAAGATGACACAATCTAGTTTATGCACTAGAAATTAATCGTGCAATATCTATAGCTTTAAGAATTCTTTCTTAGATAGCAGTAATAATCTATTGTCCATATCTACAACATGTTCAGCCAACTAGTAGTCTAAACTTTGTGAAAAGATCTGCTCAAAAGTAAAAGTTTTGGTTGTAAGCTGCATTCATTTACTAGCTTGATTAGCGTAACACGATCTCAAAGAGACTTTTTGGAACACTATAATTGACTGATGCCTTTCTAACACTCAAAAATTCACTTAAAGCATTGTATAGTATTTGTTTCATGGCATCCTTATCCCATGAACCTTTGTTGGATAGCCTTCCCTTGAATTTAGGCATAGTTGGCTACTCCTTTATAATGCAACAAATAACATAAACCTAAATTAGGTTGACCTTTTTATTTATTTATTTTTTCCATGGCTACCCTCAACGCTTTCACAAACGTAAATATTATTTGAAATATAAGAGTAGGTAGCTATGGGTCAAAACCTCATAATTATTGAAAGAAATATCATTAGGAATACTAAATAAATTTATTGTTATTCTTTTCAACCGATTGTAAGTATTTAGTAATTGAATATTGCTCAAGTCAAACAAAAGAGGTTTTTGAAAGAGAAATTACACAGTTACAACCAAATGGCAAGGCTAATTTAACTCAACTAACTGCATTCAGAGTCTTAGAGATAGAGGAGATAATACTAGCTTAGATAGTGCTGTCATCTTAATGTAAGTAAGTTAAACATTGACTGTCCGGAGTTACCAAATGTCCAGGGCTACCCACCTTTCCTTATTTGTTTCCCCCCAAAAGCTTTTTCTGTATTAATAATACCTTTGTTTACTTGCAGAATGTGCTCCTTCTCCAGTGGAGATATCGATGCGAACATTTACCTGTCCCGATGTCTAGTCAAAGCTATCCTGATAATAACACTGCTACAGTTTTTGGGCGTCGTCTGGTTGGTGAAACAAAGGCTAAAACTTCTAAACGGAATACTTTTGGGGATGTTTGGAAACTTAACAGAGAATGAGATTGATGAAGAAGGCATATCCGGTCAACGTTTATCTCAAGTAAAACACATTGTCAACCGTGGTAAAATGGTAACTAGAGTGGGATCACTGATGCAAGAAGGCCGATTTGAGGCAAGTTTTTATTTAAAAAAAATACAATACATTCAACTGTTTTATATATAAATATAGAGAAACACACATTAAATAGATTAATAAAATAATTACGTAAAAGGTTTTGAATTTTATGTGTCTATTTTCACGGTTCCACCACTGTTTTCTATTTTCCCGCGTTTTACAATCCACCCACGTTACTCACATCTTTACACTTATGAAGTAGATAGATATGAGAACATTAAAGAGAAAATGTACAAGCACTATTTGTAAATACAATGTTGAAAATAAACCACTTTGCTGGCCGCATGATCTAAAGCACTACTCTCACAGTAGACTAAATTGCCAATGAAGGGGGACTGAGGCTCGAGTCCCACTCAGGTGACTGATGGTAGTTTTCTAAAATGACAAAAAATAGGATGCCTGATAAAATGTTGGAATTGAAGTATCTAGGATAATTACCGCAAGGAAGGTCAAAAATGAGATGGGAGGAGCATATAACATAGTGCGCAAGTTAGATAAGAATGGAAGAAATTAAAGGAGAAAGAGTAGTGGAAGGAAAGAGGGGGATGGAGAAATTTAATTAACTCACCAAATCACAGTCTGGAAACAGTTTATGGTGATTTTTTTATGGTTTTACACTCTCCCTCCACTCAAATTCATGTATATTTCATCTATATATATAACCTTCCTAATCACTAACAATATTAGCGTAATTAATTCGTAAGCACATAACCTGAACGGTTAGTAATAAGCAGTGCTAAAAAAAATTGTAATACAGGTTGTCCCCAAATTTAATGTACAGTAAAATACAACGTGCCTCGTAGAAGTTATTCCTACAACAGATGTTGGAAAAGTCCTCCAAGAGTATGAAGATATGTCTGGACAAGCCTTTTTATATCATATAATATGAAGACCATACATGTCTTCACTATTATTATCCTACTACTCGTTCGGGTTATACGCACTTACGTTAATGTGTAGTGGTAAGATGATTGTGAGGTGAACTGGAGAACCTTCAGTATAAAATGGGATCCGAACTATGCTGGAACCTGGAATTCCACACATTCACAAGTTGTGATTAATACACGTCTTGTTAGAGGTGAAGGAAGGGATTGGCAATCAGATAAATCTGTAATGGGAGCATGGATTGAACCCCGGACCCTCAACATAGAAGTCAAAACACGTTACCCCTAGACCACCAGGTCACCTACATGCTTTCATGCCAATGGGGGATATTCCCCAACATCTGTTGTATAGACAACTGTTACGAGCTACGTGTGCTTTACTGCTCAGTAGCTTTTGGGATATCCTGTATGTTTGTACACTATTATACTTCTGTATGCATAACACATCGGTGAACACGTGGATTAAATGTCAGTCTAATCTTGTCTAGTTTTAAAATATTTGAGGAGTCGATGCTAGAGGATTGTCTGGGTCTATTGAAAGGGTTTTTGCCTAAAATCTTTCCCATTCATGTCGCAAAAAACGATGACACACTTACACACTTCTAACTTATCTATATCTCACTCGCATTATAATTATGCGTGTAGCACAAAGGGGGCTTAAGATGCAATTCTTACACACAATCTAAGTTTGTAACATGTCAGACTACCAAGCTAAGGGTCTTGGGGTTCGACACAAGGCATGTCCGAAAAATATATAATGATTAAATGTGGATTAACCCATTCACTATTATGAATTAGCGACCATGGGCTGACTTTTAGGTCTTTTATTATTATAAGTTTGTCAATAAGTCTTGTGCTTATATTATCAGTTCAGAAAGTGCACGGTAAATACTACAAGTATATATTTTTTTATAGTAATACACCGTGAAAACAAACAAACAGGATGTGTCTAACTTTTCTGTTCAAACTAAAACCACAGAACTCGTGGTTAGAAGGACACCAACACACATAGTAAATTAATGTCCGAAAAATTCATCTAGCACCTCCAAATGAAAATTGAAGTTAGACTCAACAACGCCGGGAGTAGGCATCTGTGACGTACGTGCACAGTAAGTTGCATATCATTAGGTGGGTATAATTGGCCGAACACGAGCAACGTCGACGAAGAATGAGCACACGTCAAATGTAACCCACGGATACTGACGTGATTATTTCGGGGAGGGAGTTTTGAACCCCTGCTCTGATGTGACCGTCTAATGATATGCAACATGTTGTACATATACGTACCTAGAGTTGCCTGCTCCCGGCGTTATATTTAGCATTAATTTTCATTTAGTATTGTAAGATGACTTTTCCGGACATATTTTGTTTCTTTCTGCTCACATATTTTGTAGTTTAATTCATGCAGATAGCTCAGAAGCACCCTGTATATAAATAAAATATGATTTTACATGATTTAACAAGATAGCATTATGATTGTCTATTTCAGTATGAAGATGATTTGAATCTCCCCTCACAACAAAGAACCGTGGGGACGTTTGATCTCAGTCGTACCGGAAGAAACATCCAACCAGAGGTTAATGCTGTGTCCTTGCCGAACTATGCCAGAAAAGTGGATCTCGTAAGAAAATTACATGGACTCCTCTGCGATATTTCCGATCTCACTAGTGAAGCGTTTGGACTTCAGATTTTGACCCAGGTGAAGGGTTCTTCTAATCTAGGTCACCATTATTGTAATAATCATGCAATACCCCCAACTGGGATCAAACCCTTATCTCACCGCACTAGGCAATCTAGTCTAACATGAGAGTCTCACGCGTTTGACCGCATGGCTCCCGAAGAGTTTTTTTAAAATTATTATTTTGTTGTCAGGTCCTCCTTGCTTTTGGAAGTATCACGTCTGCCATCTATGTGGCGGTACTAACGTATTTCTACCTGGACCCCGACGCAAAAACCGAAGAAGATAATACTTTGACGGTCCAGACCATGACGATAGTGGAGATGTGCCTGAGCATGACCATCCTGGCAACGTTCAGTCACATGTCGATCCAAGAAGCCGAGCAAACCAAGAGTCTTGTCCTGAAGCTGGTTGGACCGTCACGGCCTCAGGACGTGAACAAGGAACTACAGGCAAGAATCAGTAGCCTCCTGTTTAAACTGAGGGATAGCCGGCTTGAGATGGGGATGTAGGGAGCGCGAGAAAGTACCAGTGTTTATGACCAGTTTTTATAGCAATACTATTTTTTTGGTCCAAAATAAATATAATATTTCCCGAAGTAGAATCATAGCTATATTTTCTTCACTTGTGACCACAAGAGTTGTTGAATAGTTCTTGGATATCTGCCATGAGTATAGAGGCATTAAATGACAAACTTTTTAAATTAGGAGAAAAAGTTGGCATTAAATTCCAGGAGACCTTTGACCAAAATTCAAGAAATGTGGATGTTACCATGTGAATAAAATTAAATTACTATTTATACTTAGATAATAATTGATCTCTTTTGATCAAAATAATTGTTTTGATATAAAACTGCAAAAACACTAATTGTACTTGCGTCCACTACAACCATGCGTTAACACCATTTAGCTCTATTAATTTTTTTTTACTAAGACCAGGATCACACTAACATAATATATTCCCCTATATTAACTTTTATTTTGTTCCATAAGTGCGTTTTTCTAACAAATCTTGAGGCATGATATTGTGAGCTATTCTATAACTTTTTTTGTTCATATTTCTTATATAATTTTATGAACAGACCCCTTTCTTAGATCACCGAGCGCAACTTCTGATTAGCAATAACCAAGCAATCAAGACAGCAGCCTTAGTGTGGGAGTGAAGGGAATGAGTTGAGATTAGCACGTTTATGCCATTTTTAGAGCAATTTAATTTATTTGTCAGAATAAATGAAATAATTACTCCAATATAAGCAAAGAGTTTAATATTTTACACATAGTGGTAGAAATAATTGTCTAATATCTGTCACGAACGTAGCGTTATTAGATGAGACACTTTTTAAATAAAAATAGCAGTTTGTAATTTTAATTCCCAGACACCCTTGAACGATATTAAAGAACTTTTGATATAACCATTAAAATAAATTAAAAACTACATTTCCACCCGAGAAATGTTTCATCATTTTGTTAAATAATATTTTCTTATAAAATATACTAAAATACTGCCTCTAACTTGTGCCCCCTAAGTCACCCGATAGCAAAGATTCTTCCCACTCCATCTCCAACGTAACAACTTTTGCTTGCAGATATTCTCTCAACAGTTGGTCCACAGGAAGTTGATCTTCTCGGCTTACTATTTCTTTCCTTTGGACCTCACCATGTTGTTCTCCATTGTGAGTGCTGTGACGACGTACCTCGTCATCCTGATACAGTACGCCAAGGAGGTGGCACAGAATATCGGGTCCGATAGTCGCGTTTTGCCCGGTTTAATGTTGGGGTTCGCGCCTCCTCGTCCAATGTATGATGATACTAACAATTATTCTCAGTGAAACTACGGAGAAAACTGTTACATGAAGTAAATCCGAATAAGAGAATATATTGTTTCTTGTACTACCTTTTTTATGCTCCACTCCAGTGGCGCAATTTATAAGTTTACTTTGGGGACGCACAACTTATCTAAGTTATTACACCCCTTCTTTTTTACAGTAGAAAATTTTGGGGTCACTTTTAATGTGTGCTGTTTTATACCTGTGTATTGTAAAGTAATATATGTTTTCGTTAAGTCTAGCCACACATAATAGCTGCTTTATATTGTATATATGCTTTATATGTTTTAATATTTCAACTTTTATTAAAATTACTTAAGGTATTTGGGTGAGACCATAGCATAGTCGGTAGCTAATCTGCCTACTAAATTAAGGGTCACGTGTTCGATTCCCGTCATGGCCTAAAAATATATTTGTAGAAATATTGGTTTATTCTTTCAAATTGATAAATTGATGGCCGGGGACTGGATGCTGTGTGCTAGTCTTAAGTTAGATTATATTACAAATGAAGCTATGGCAGGTCTAGCAAGCTTGTAGTGGAAAATATATGGCTTGGATAAAAACAAACTAATCCAGATCATAGGTTGGAACCAGTAGGGGATGTAAATTTGGCTGAAAGGGAAGAGACTAATTGTTCGATTCGCCTTGCCTTAAAACCCGACCCATACCCTAAGTGCGCCACTCCACAGAGAGGCAATAGGCATAAATAGTTTGTGTAAACAATAATATATTTGCAAATCAAGTAATAATCATAAATACTTGGGCGTAGTTTGGTAATATCAGCGATGAATAAATAAAGACGCACACACCGAATATTTATTCTATTTGACCTAGGTGGTCTTAGGCTAAAGTGCTCACCTCAAGACCCGATTTTGTGGATTCAAACCTCACAGAGGTTAACGGATTTCTTATGGAACTATAAAAATACGTAGCACAACTTCCTTTGATTGGGAAGTAAAGGCGTCGGTCCCATATCGATTGTGGCATGTAAAAAGGAACCATATAAGTTATATGAAAATACCTTTCCCGGCAAATTGGTGTGCTCATTCGCTCTCGCTCATAGAAATCCTTGGGAAATAATTAGTCAGTCCAGAAAGTTTACGCTAAATACCTCAAATAAATTTAATGAAGTAATTAAATGTGGTGTTTTTTTCAAATTCATTCAGAACTTTAAAAATATGCCATGCTATTTATTAATATACACTGACGTCTTAATAAATTTACTCACAAACCAATTTTTTGAATTGAATTATGTTTTGTTGGTAGCATTGACTACTCATAAGATAATAATGAAATCAATTCCCGTGAACTCGCACTGTATGTTTCGTAATTGCTATTTCTAGATCATTTTCATCAGTATTTAATTAGAATTTTCTCAATAGAACTAAGTGCATGTGTGTAGGCGTTATAGCCCCCTCTAATAATTTCCATCGCACTAACTATGATGATTGTGAGTTGTCTTGTTATACTAAATATTTTGAGTCTTTAATTTTTTGGTCACGTCTTATTTCGCACCTCTAGAGATTACATGGATAGTCATTTATTTATTTGAAATCCCCAACAATCTAGGCCAGGGTTCCCAACCCTATTCCGAAGGGCTCCATGGTGCCCACCAAACCTTTTGCGTTTGCCTACAACTTTTTAACCACAGCTGAAAAGTTCTTGACTAGTAATTTTAATATGTTACTTTTCCGACAAAAATCAAGTTTGTGCTTATCTCCAAGTATACTGTTCTCAAGAAGTTGGTGATTGAAAGCCCCCCTCTTTCCAATCCCTCCCTCTCATACCACTCTCTTTGCTGGCTCACTTACAAAGTGTACTTTTACTCGGAATCACCGTAGTCTCAAGCTGAAAGGTTTGGCTTTTTCTTAAGCTCAAGGACCTACCCCCTTCCATCATTCTCTTCACACTCACTAATACCATCTTAATTCTTCCTATGTCGTTTGTAAATATCTTGACATGGGATTACCCAGTTTTTTTCCCGAATAAACACCGAATAAACATTTATTTTTAAAATGTACCTAAGCACAAAATTGAGGGTGAGTAGTTAAATATTTCCTTGTTTCTTTATTTTGGTCTTGTTAAAAACCATAGATAAAGCAGTATTTTTTAATTTATTTTTTGGTCAAGTTGGAGGGGGTTGAACTTCCCCCCTTCCCTGACATGGCTACGGCCTTGAGTATTACCCACAACCCCATGTAACGTCACAATCACTGTTGAAAACTTAACACGGCAGTTGACCGGTCATGTGTATAGCGTTGAGGCTAACCTATGAGACTGGCGGGAATTGGTAAATTTGCGTTGAAAAAGTAATTGGTACCCTCCAAACTACTGTTAGTTTTGAATGTGCCCTAGGGTACAAAAAAGGTTGGGGACTTCTGGTCTAAGCCATCTTCTGGGACTATTTTATACGGTATTAGCGTATGCTTACATTACACATGAAATTTAGTTAGGTTATATAAGTACAATTAATTTTTCAAAAAGAAATTGTTACAAGATGAAGACATAGTAAAAGACTTATAACAAGACATAACAATTATACATGACAGCTATTGTAAAAAAGAACATCATTCAAACAAATACAATATTATATATAAAAAAATAATATTGAATTAAATTAATTGCATAAATCAAGGTTAGGTGTTTTTATAAAGTACACATTTTATAGATAAAAAGAAAAAAAGCGAAGCAAAGTGATTAGCCTACTAATTATTATATGGAAATTAAAATTAGTAGTTATGTGATATTTTTCAAAGAATTTTATTGTGAAATAAAAAAATTAAAAATTATTATACTTCTCTTTTGTATAAGCCTACATACACAATATGAGTGTAGGTCCAAGCTATTGTGTAATCATTTCAATCTATTTAAGGACAAAAAACAAAAACAATATAAAAAATAATAAAGAGATAGACCTATTAGCCTGTTTATTGACTACATATACAACTATATATATATATATATATATGATAATTAATCTGATGTGGTAGGGATAAGGAAGGAAGCATTTTAGAGGTAATTTGCGTTTGCGGGGAGGTAAAGTGACAAAACATTTAAGAAAAACCACCATCAGTTTATTCTGACCCCGACTTACCCACACTTAACAGTTTACAATCTCTGCAACTCCATCTTCAAAAACATACGTTGTTTACTATCCACAGAATATTGGTAAATGTTAGTAAAGTTTTGAAAATCAAGTAATTATAATGACAAACACAATTTAATTTTAAATATTAATTATTTTTCTATTTTGTTGAACATAGATAAAATAAATTTAATAATAGAGTTTGTGTTTTAATTTATTACGAAATGTTTATGTGTTCTACCAACCACAAACCTTATCTAAAAATGTATGTTAAAGCAAGTTGACAGCTCTCGCAAGGTACGTGAAATGAAATAATATAGCCTACATTTTTTGCAAAAATAGAATGGCAAAGAGAGCATCACAGTTCCCCAAAGTAAATGAATGAAATAATATATACTGTCACAGAAATATATTGATAAAAATATAACACCTCTGTTCGCCACAGAGCATAACATTCAAACTTCCAGAACTCAATTTAAAACATATATAAGATATTAGCTCATAAACCATTACTTTTATTAAACCATATTTCAAATAAAAGTATTTTATTTATAATATTACTACACATTTTTAATGATAATTTGTTTAGTCTTTTTGGCCTTACAAATACTCTATATTTTAGGGATGGATATCTATTCTAAAAATTCCAAGTTTGAACCTTATAAAAATCCTAAATACGAAGCTATAGCCTTGTAGGTAAAAATGGTTTCCTCAATAGGCCTAGATACATATAGACAGTCAGACAGAAAGACGGTATAGCGAAAACTATATTTTCGGATTCAGGGGCGTCATGGAACGTCAATACCCATCAAAATCTTCTATTTCATTTTTTTTTTGAGAACGTAAAAAAACAAATGGACTATCTTGAAGAGTTTGTCCTGTAATTCGTTGTAGAATAGGCAAGTCATTCCTAAAATGACTTTTTGTTTTACTATACGCTGTATTGATGTTTATGATGATTATAATAACAATAATAATAATAGTAGTAATAATTATAATAATAGGTTTTATTGGAGATTACTTTAAAATAATAAATCATATTTTACCTTTATAGACTTTTTGATTTATTTTGTTGTATTAAGACTGCAGAGTGTGTGTATTTTAGTTTTAAAATAATAAAGCAAAAAAAAAGTTTAATTGTCGTTTCTTCACTGCTTGTTGTTTAACTTATTTAAATATTCAAACTCTACATAAGATATTAATAGTTATGATCCACAAAACAATATTTTGTATTTCCTAAAGGTTTCATTCTGCTTGAATTCTACTATACATTAGAAATCTTCCCA
The DNA here is from genome assembly GCA_902141375.1 of Timema poppense. Classification (NCBI taxonomy): domain Eukaryota; kingdom Metazoa; phylum Arthropoda; class Insecta; order Phasmatodea; family Timematidae; genus Timema; species Timema poppense. The sequence continues at coordinate 64,829 of CABFOV010001227.1, forward strand.
TGTCTTAAGTAGTGTGTGTTGCGGCTAACAGAGCGCAGCATTGACAAACCTAGCACGCGCTCCTAAGCAGACTAAAGTTGAACTAGACATCTCCTTGCTATCTACTTGCTGCTAGAGCGTCTCCATGGCGTGTTTGTTTCAAGACCAGGCGTAATGGGGGTGGGGGTTCTCCTGTATAATTTCACACTCTATCACGAAAATGAGGGTACATTTTCCATTAACTCTACCTTCCTAATTTCTAATCCATTATTGTGAATGCGTGGATATACCAAAGAGGAAGTAAAACTTGGTGCACAAAACCAACAAACTACCCATCTGGGCTATCCGTATTGTAATTAGAGAATACATATCAGCCTCTAATGGAAAGAAAGCAGAAAGTTATTAAGAAAAAACCTCAATCAAGGATTATAATCCTGACTTCTCCGTCACCTGCAATAGAAAATATGTAACATTTATTTACACATTTACCTGCATGCACACCAGTACGGGGTATCAATATGTTTTTTAAAAGAATGTATTGTTCTAGTTTTATTATTACTGTCATACTATTAGGCCCTATGATGCCACGTGTCTGTAAAAACCAAATAAGTCATTTCTTTATTAAATAGAGTTATCTATAAGAAGAGTTTCGCTATATATTTTTCTCTGGTTAGATATAGTGTTTACAATGCACTAATATCTTCTGGTAGAGGTTGAAAAAACATTTTTCTTTTTAAAAACACCCATATAAAAACTGTTTTACACTTTTTTTTAACTTGTTTTTTTGCACTAGAGGAAAGGTGTTTTAAACTGTGAATAAAACTTGTTTTAAACGTAAACTTTTTTTTAATTGTGAATAAAACATTATTTACTTAAAATACATGTAGGAAATAATTGCTTGGTCTCACTTTGTCATCACTGTTTGGTTGTGTTGTTGAAATGTTGACAACAGTGTAAAGACTTAAAACGGGGTCCTTGTACCTCCAACTGCAACAAGCACCGTGCTTGTTTAGCTCTATTCGAGGGTAGACATACTCATTCATTGTGTCAAGAACCACTCGTACTAGTACAGGATGAGCAAAATTATTAGTTGTAATGGCAAACAATATTACATCTAAACAACATTATTTACTAAAAAAATATTGTGTATCTCTATTGCTTTTAAAAGTATTTGTTGCACGTAGCAAAAAATGCCATAGAAAGTTAAAACAATATGGATGCACAGTTCGTAGTTTTGTGACAGATAGCGCTGCTAATATGGAAAAAATGAGACATGAGTTGGGAAAAGTCTGACAATACTGGTTTGCAAGATATAATAAATAACCTATGGATGTTGTGCGCATTTGCTAAATTTATTTGCACATCACATATAAGTTCCTAGGATTAAATAACATACTAAGCAAATAATAGACTATTTCAAAAATTTACATTTTCCTTCGGTTTAGTACCAACAAGCTGGAGAAAAATCCCTTATTATTTCTCGGGATATTCGTTGGCATACACTGGCTGACTGCATAGAGTAATTTCTTGAAAATTGGCACATTTGGTCAAAAGTTGTAATGATAATCGCGCTGAAATTGATATAAATATTTTATCCAAAATTAATAGTATGAATATTAAAGCAAATGCTCAAGATTACTTGGTAAAGTTTAAAAAAGTTGCTGTTGCTTTAGACAAAGTACAGTGTGAAACATGCACCATTAGCAACTGAAATATGGCTGTCTTTGCTTACAGAATTTGAAGTCAAAAGAGAAACTGAAAATGAATTTAGACACTTTCAAAAACGATTTGACATGGTAATGACACCTTACTATTTTGTTAACAAACCTTTTATATCAATGGTTTGGAGGAATAAAAATTAGTCAAGAGAAATTAGACATTGGTATGGAGTATATAGATTCATATCACCCAATTTTAATAGCAGAAATAATAAAATATCGGGAAAAATGTGCTCCATTCAAAGATAATCTGATTTTTAAATATGTTCTAGAAGATTTATAGTCAATAACATGGTGGCTAGCACTAGAAAACAACATGAGCCCAAAAGTGATTGACCTAGTCAAACGTTTGCACAGAGCATTAGCATCATCTGCGGGAATTGAACGGCTGTTTATTGGCTTCATACATTTGAATATTAGATATAAATTAGGTGTAAAAAAAGCATTTAAACTTTCGGCAGTTTTTTGAGCACTAAATATTAAATAAACAAACTACTCTTCTGATATACTATTTAAAGTAGACCCTCAACAATTTTATAAAAATAAAATGTTTTATTTGATTAAATTTAGTTAAAATTTTTAGGACATTTAAAATATTGTAACCGTAGAAAAATGTTTAAAACAACCTATCCATGAGCTTATGTAAAGTATTTTTTCTTAATTCTGAGTACTAGGCCTAGTTACTACATAACTACTACATCGAAGCTGTGATGTTGAAAACTTATTATTTAGAAGTTTTTTTTTTTAGCACCGCGTCTTACTACCCGTTCAGGTTATACGCTCTTTAGAAGTTGTATTAACGTTTGTTTCATTGTAGTTTTGTTTAATTGAAGACTTTAAAAAACACGTTTAAAACATTTGCTTAGCATGTTTTTAAACAAATATGTTTTATACAAGTATTTAGTTTAAAACATATTTTTAACAAGGGGTTTTAAACATAACAACCCTGCTTCTGCTATGAGCTAGAGCAAGTTGTTCTTTTCAGAGATAGGTCTCAGTCTCACTTATAACTCGAACAAATATGAAAGTGACATAAGTATGAACGATACTAGTAATAACTGTCAATATACAGCCATTCCCTGTGATGAACGGGGTGAAATTGTGTCACTCGTAGGGACAGTTAGTGTATGTATTTGTGTATGCTTCGTAGACTGGTGTGCAATAGTTCCTCTTGGATCAGCGAGGAAATCAGGGGGAAGCTACCTCACTCCTCATTTCCCTAGTACGCCTCTTCAGTGCTGCCTAGGTTTCACAACTGACGGTGGAACTGTTGAAGATTCAGACCGCCTTCGGGGTGAGTAAAATATACATTTCTATGTTTAATGGAAACTTGTATGTTCAAACCTAAACTCAGGTGGACTTTCAGAAGTTAGACGACGAGTTTTCATTCACACTGAAGTTAACTTACCCATATCTAATACCAACTTTGGGGTGTAGCCTGTGCAACACACATTTTAGGCAAGTAATTAACTTGATTAGCACATGAATCATCCAACTAGATAGCTCAGTGATAAATTGTGTGACTCTGACATATATGTACATACATGTACATATTGCCATGTCTTTCTTCAGAACTAAGAGTCCCACGACAAGGCTTAAAAACGTCTTATTTCTGAACTTGTGGCGTCCTCTTTCTAAGGAGTCATCCATTTACACGAATTTGTACAACATTTTTCCTGCGCAGTGCAAGACGTCACAGGCAAGACTGCGTGTGAACAGGAAAACCGTGCAAGATTTTAAGTTACTACAACCCACACCATTTTTCAGGTCCCTTTATAAAAATTAAATATCAAACCTTTATTTTTTTATATTCTATCAATTAAATAATGACCCCTAGACACGGGAATCGAACCTGGGACCCTTGGCTTAATATTTCAATGTTCTAACCATTGAGTTATCCAGGAGTCGTTCCTTGACGAGGGTCATTCTTCACTCATACTCGAAGGCAGAATCTGTGATATACGGGTGAGAATCGTCAGCTACATATGTTGGATCACTAGCTATCAGAAAACTCAGCCACCTTTGACTGGGGAGGAATTTTTGCTGCCAATAGTACAATAACTTCTGCACAAATGCGTATAGCATGGTGAATTGAATATTTTATTAAATGTGAATGATTGATTTATTAAATTCCATATTATGGTGTAATTTTGTATTTTATATGCACTAATAAATTGTCATGGTCACATATGAATATAACATTAATATTTTCGGTGTTAAATATCTTCTCGATACATATATCATTGCTATTTGAAGAAAATACAAATCCTCATGGGACAACCAAAATAATGTTTTCATTTATAATTTATTTTTTTACCACGTCTTAGCACCCGTTCGTGTTATATTAACATATTACCCGCCTATGTAGAGTAGCTAGCTAACGCGCAAGTTTGGTGTCTAGCTAGACTGCCGAGGACGGAGAGATCAAGGTTCGAATCTCCCTCGGGTGAACTGGGGAAGGTTTTCCCTAAATGTTTTTCCACTCTACCTCCATGTAAATGCGGATTCACTTCATCTGTATTCATCCCCCCCCAATTCCTAGCCCATTAGTGTACTTAAGCGTATAACCCAAACGGTTAGTAAGACGTGGTGCTATTTATTTTTATTATACTAAGATATTAATGACGCTATTGAAGTAGGGTTGAGTGAGGTTGAATTTGAGAGGAAATATACCCATATTTTCATGGAGGGAGAGTAGGAAACCAGAAAATATTTGGGAAAAAATATGCTCAGTACATGCGACTGGGATTCCAACTCCGTTCTCCCAGTCACCATCTGTCCAGTCCAACATGAGAGGGAAGGATTAAACAATGTGATTACCGATGTGGTTTATGTTTTCTCGTTAGCTATTTAATATTGATTTCCTGTACACGTGTTTATCTTCGTGGGAATATTCTATGCTCGATATACCCAAGAAAATTACTTCCATTTTAAAGAAAAGTTATTTCATACGTAGCTAGTACAAACGATTTAAATGTAAAACTCAACGTTACTGATTTGTCCGCCAACTGTAAATATCACACAATAAAGAACTTTTGTGGTAAACAAAAAGTAGTATTTGAATTGATAGTAAAAGAAAATCCTGACTCGGAGCAATAAAATTATACGACTCTTCTTTATTTTCATGACAGTAAAAAAAATAAGGAATTGGGGAGAAGGGGGTGTGGGTAGGGAAGGGTCAAGGCACTGAAAATGGTTTTAAATGATTGTCACAAGCTTTCTAGAAAACACTTGGGATAAATTCCTCCCCCCCTCCCCCCATCCTTTGGAAACAAAATTACTTTCTACTTTAAATATAAAAATCACAAATACAATCCTGAAATATCGTATGGAGATTTTAATATGGCATGGAAATCAATTTTATAAACAATATTAATTTTATCCCCAAGGTTATTAATGGCTTAATTTAATAGGATAAAGTGAGAATGTAGGGGCAGCGAGCTAGGGGCGGTGTTTATGCTGATTTTATAGAAAAACTTTTTTGTGGCCAAAATAAATAAAATATTGCTCCAATAGAAACATAGAGTTAAATTTTCTTCACAAGGTGATATCAATAGATGAGTATAGCTGCATTAGACGACAAACATTTTAAATGAAACAAAAGAGTGGATTTTAATTCCAGGACACCCCTTGACAGATATTTAAAAAGTGTTAAGGTCACCATGTCCTTTATAAGATTATTTCTTAGCACTGCGACATACTACACGTTTAAGTTATATGCTAATGAACTAATTACTTTAATGGTTTTATGAATTAGGAAGGTTTTATATAGAACAAATGTACCTGCATAACTGTGGAAGGAGAGTGGAAAACCATTTTGTAAAAAAAATCTATTTAAACTCGTCCAAGATTTGAACCTCGATCTCCCCGTCATTGACAATCCAGTTTAATACAAGCGTAGCGCGTTAGACCACGCGGCCACCAAAGCGGATGGTATACATTTTTCACATCATCAATGACGAAAGGAGGGATAGTAAAAGCCATACCCAGTGCACCCATTTGAAGATTGACCCGTGCATTCCAACCCTTGCAGAATATTTGCATATTTTACACCAATCGGGTAGGCATGATAAGGGTAATATTTATAGGAATTATACCCACACTTGCGTGAAGGAAAAGTGAGAAATCATTTTATATTCAAAAATAGTAATACAACCAGCCAGGTTTCGAACACCTGGCCTCCATATCACCGACCGGTTATACGAGTCTGATGCCTATGTCCACGCGTCAATCGGTGCTGGTATGACCTTGGTGACTCAAACATGCAGTTCGGTACAATTGTGTGTCAATGCAACCGGTTTACATGTTCCAGCGCTTCTCAAATCTGTCTTGTTAATCACGCGAGAAGTATTAAATTATATTAAAATAGTAAAACATATAGTTTTAAACGGCTTAAAAAAGAGTATGGTATGTATTTATAATATAAAGTCCTTTTTGAAATATCTATGTTAATATTTATCACCGGCTATATTAAATCCAATATTAATCTTTAATTTGACGTAAGGCTATTAGCGAACTCACTTAAGCCCAATCTTACAATCTCACGTAATTTTTTTATTAGGGCTTAACTAATTTGATTTTACAATGTTCGAAGTTATTGACTGTTTATATATACTTTTTTGTTTAATATATTTTATAAATAATTTGTTTATATATTTAAAATTATTCAACAATTGGCCCTGTAATTACAGTTTGAATAATTAATGATTTTTAAGCTTAAAAAATAGCGTCAAAATATACGCCTGTTTAAAATAAACATCTTATAACAACTTTTTAAATAGAAATAGCACTATTATTAATTCATTAATTTCGTACAGACAATAACATAGACATGAGTGCAGGAATTCCATTTTAATTTGTTTTTATAACAACTCTATGTCTCCATAGACGTTGTAATAGCTAACTTAGAGTCCATTGGTTAACAATTAAATCAACAAAAAGCTTTTTAACCAACCTAGTGGTCCGAGACGCTTGGCGATATGAATATTTGGAAGGTAACCATCCGTAGCTTGATGAGCGCATAAAGTTATTATTGTGAAATGAATAACCAAATTTAACCAACTTTTAGACTTTAAGGACGATTAAGTTAGGAGGAATTTAACGTGACATAGCATTATTATTTTAAATCTTCGTGTACATTTTTCATTAAATTTATGTATTACTTCATATATCCTCCATATGAGTAACTACTTTTTATGGTTTTTGAATATATTTTTGATTAAAGCGAATTGAATTAAGGGGTTAGTTCACTCAAAATCAAAGGAAATGATAAAGTTACAAGTTTTCCTTTTGGGGAAAACTTACTTACTAGTTAACTAGTTTATATTTCTTGTGTGAATAATTTTCAATTTTTAATAGTGTAATAAAATATGATACTGAAAACCCTACTTTTTAATTTAAAAATATGCTAAGAATAATTACTGTTGGGAATTACAGGTCCATAATATTTAAGGCCAACGACATTATTCACTATCATTATGATTGGTTGTGTACGATACGTTAAATAAAAATCTACCATTACAAACTTTAGTTGGCTCAATAAAGCTAGCCTCTTTTGTGATAGTTCAATCTTAATTTAAAATAATTTATAATCCTTTTATAACTTTTAACATTCTCGTGATGCCTCAGAGAAAGAATATATTGTGATAATCAAATAAATAGATTTAGATATTTTAATTTTCATGCCCCCTGTCAAATGCGCAGACCAATTTTAACGAAAGTTGAAAAACGAATTATTTTACCCCAGATCGAAAGATGTATGCACATAGTTTTTCAATCTGGTTAATATCCGTTTAAAGATGGGGACAGATAATAAGGTTATTTTTTAATATTCAAAGAATCATCTCAGAGGATTTTAATTTAAAAACGAATACCTAATGTGTATAAATAAAGTATAAGGTAAATAAAGTATTGTGATCATCAAAAAAATCTAACTCGAGATTTTGATGAATGTCGACGTTTCTTGACTCCCCGAATCAAAAAAGTGGTTTTTGAATGTCCATCAGTCTGTCTGTCTCTACCTAGTAATAAAGCATAAACTATTTAACCAATCGAGCTAAAACTTGGTATCTAGGGTTTACATAGGGTTGTCCCGAGGATTTTTGGAAATAGATATCTAACCCTAAAATTAAAGGTAGCTTACGGAAGGGCAAAAAGAGAAAAAATCGGTTATTAAAAATCGGTTCAAGCAATTTTAATTAAATTTCATTTCAAATCATTTATAAATATCCCAACCGAAATGGCTACTCTCAATATATCGGCAAAATGACTTTAAGGGTTAAAGTCTGATGCGTAGATTCACTATTTTTTATTTTATTTCCGGAAATATTTGAGATATGAAATTACTTATTTTCGCCAATATGTATATCTATTTATAATAAAAATCTTTTATTAGAATCATATTTTTATAAAACCAATTACTTCCAAATTATATATATATTTTTTAAACTTTTCGATCACTCAAGGTAAAATATTGCGACCGTAAAAAAAAATAACCCTAAATGTTGATGGATGTTGACGTCTCATGACCCCCTGCACCCTAAAAGGTGGTTTTTGCAGTGCTGTCTATCCGTGTCCCTGATTAACCCTAAAATTAAGAGTTGTTTGATAGAGAGCGAAAAGAGAATATAATCAATTTTCTTAAAATCGGCTATAACGATTTTGATTAAAATTCGTATTTAGGCGTTGATTAAGATTATGAATAAACTGGCTATTTTCATTTTCCCATTAAAATTACTTTTAAGGTACTTTAAACAAGGACAAATTTCTGTATCTCCACAATTATTTGAGATATTAAATAACGTGTCATCACAAAATTATAGTAATATTAAAAATAAAAAACTTTTATATGATATATATTTCTATAAAACCAATAGTTTCAGAAATATTGGCAAATATATTAATACCATTTTGTGAGCGTTAGTTGTGAAGAGATACTACTTAAGTATAAACGCAATAATTATCTAATAGACTAGACCTAGACTAGAGTAAGAAAATGAGTAAGTCTTTCAAGGAGTTTATGTTGTTTTTCCTTTAACCTTTTAGGGGAAATGTTTGTATAGCACAAGGGAGAGTCCAGGACTTTCGTGAAGGAGTGGTGAGGGGGGCGGAGGGGTGCTCCCATCGTGATCGGCTTGGAATGAGAAGGGGAGAGGGCGAAACTCAAGAAATTTTGGCATAAAAATACTTCAAATTTGAGAGTTAATCTTTAAGTAATTTTTCAATGTAACCCCAAACTTGAGAATAATCAAATGAAGGATATAACTCGAAATTTGCGATTAGTATTGAAATTTATTAAAATCCAATTACTCGGTGGCGTAGTTGGCTAACGTGCTAGTTGTGTTGAGCTCGACTGCTGAGGACGGGGAGATCAAGTTTCGAATCTCGGTCGGGTGAACTGGGGGTTGTTTTTCTTAAATGGTTTTCCACTCTCCCTCCACGCAAATGTGGGTTCACTTCCTCTATTTCACCCTTCCTAATTCCTAATCCATTAGCGTAATTAGTAATTAAAGCGTACAACCCAACCGGTTAGTAATACGTGGTGCTAAATATTATTATTATAAGAACATCCACAAATAGTTATTAATAAAACCGAAATAAGTTTAAACATTATAACAATTATTATATAAAGAGTTTTTTAGTAGCTATTCAATTAATTAAAGAAAATAGTTGGAATTATTCAATTTTCATACAATCGAACTTTAACTCCACTCAATAGTATAGCTAGTTATTTCTAATTCTAAATATAAAATTTACCACTAAGCCATACGAACAGGTTATGTGTGTGGTATTATTCAAAGATTTTGTTTAGAGCACATTTTTTTAAATACACTATTTTTAAAATCTCTATTTATTATTGATGATTAAAATAGCAATAATAAAAGTGATAAAATAAATTTAAACCTAAACAATGTTTGTGAAACCAGGTGAGAGGCACCCAACTTAATTTGGGTAATTTCATTAATGCCTAATTTCACCATTTTTATACTTAGTGTGATTTTCTTAAGTATTTATAAAATTTACCGTATATTAATCATTTAAATATATTACCAATAACAATTCAAAAAATCTGGTTAATGAGATAGTATAAGGTAACAATAAAACTAGTAATGACTTTAACATTGATTTAATTTCTTGAAAGGGGTTGCACACACCCATATCCTCTCCTGAATCCATGCCTGGTACAGCAATGATCCATCGCTCTCATTCTAGACTCAATAGTTAGTAATTATATATTTTATTTGTCAAAATTTATAAGAGACATTTAATACAATGCGATAACTATAAATGTGCATCCTCTAATAAAATGACGAAAATTTTAACCGAAAGTCAAAATTTTAGCACAAAGTGTTGACCCTTGGGGACCCAATATCGATCTTTTTATTGGTCTAAATATTCAAATGAAGACATTAATTCTTTAAAATTAGAATTATAAAATTTAAAACCGTGAGTCAAAAAATGTTTTACGTATGTATAGCGCAATTTTTTCTCGGGGTCGCTAATGTATATTATCTTATGAAACTTGAGTAAATATCTCAATTTTTAAACAATATAGCGATAAAGTCCTTGCGGTGTTCCGTACCATTTATTTTTAAATGTTGACATATATTGTAGAACTAACGTCTCTACTAATGTTTGTTACTAATTTGATATCCCTCTGAATAAGAGTATTAAATTTAAGATGATAATATCTCGTCCATGTTTTTATTTATTATAGTGCTTTGTAATTATGTTTTTATGGATGTGTCCGTACAAATTTGTTGAAATATGTTACACTAATAGTGAATGTAGATACAAAGGTGCCCATGAGTGTTTTCCAAGTAGGGGGAGGTTTGTAGTACCCCCCTACCACCTGTGTGGCAACCCCCCTCCCCCTTCCTAGAGAGGGATTGTCAGGAATTTAGCCTTGTTTGCTTGAGGAGGGAGGGTCTTGGGGGTTGAGGGGGAATTTTAAGAGCATCTGAACATAATTTTGAGTGTAATATGGGTTTCTAGAGCAACTTTTCTCGAATAAATTTTTTTATATAAAATTGAGAAAAGATAAAACTTACTTATAGCTAAACCCATTGAAAAGAAACATTATCTTTTCCACAAGTTTATTGAAGAAAACAAAATGAAAAGAAAGCTGTTGAAGAGGATATGAGAGGAAATTTACAAATTATAAGGTATATTTTTGTTAACACGGATATTGATAATTCAAAGATGATACTACCAAATTGCAGCCAAATCCCAAATACAAAATTTAATTTTTTCTTAAAAATTAGCAAAAAAAAGTAAACATAGCAGTGGTATAAGGGTGCTGAGGCTTTCCTTCTCACCATTTATGGGCATCTACGTGTATATATATATATATGCTTGTTTTAAAATATATTATAAAGAAATTGTATTCTACTCGTAATTTTGGTAGGAACGGTATCATTCATAATAATGTTAAGAACAATTAAACAGCCAGTTTGGTAAGAATTTACCTCATTATATACTGAGTTTTAATTTATTTCGATTATTTTTAAACCTGCCTCGGTGGCGTGGTTTGCTAACGCGCTTGTCGTGTTGAGCTCAACTGCTGAGGACGGGGAGATCGAGGTTCGAATCTCAGTTGGGTGGACTGGGGTGGTTTTCCTAAATGGCTTTCCACTCTCCCTCCACGAAAATGAGGGTTCGCTTCCTCTAATTCAACCTCCTCAATTCCTAATACATCAGAGTAATTAGTACTTAAAGCGTATAACCCGAACGGGTTGTAAGACGTGGTGCTAAATATTATTATAATGATTATTTTTAATTCATACTAATTAAAATATACTAACTTTATTAAATTGTTAGTTTTGGAGTTAAATAAATTTTGAAACACTTTAACATAAGGAATAATGTTTTATACAAAGCTAAACATTATAATACTATTTTTATAATAAACTTACTGTTCTTACCTTTCCATCTTAATCCGAATAATAATTTTTAATATTTATATTATTATAATATAAACAATTCTACCTATGTGGATTTGGGGTAATGTCTCAGGACCCGATGTTCGTGGCTTCAAACCCAGCAAAGGTCAGCTAATTTTCTTGAGTGATAAAAATCAGTAGCACAACTTTCTTCTGAGGGGAAGTAAATCCATCGGTCCCATGTTGGCATGTAAAATATTCCTGGAAGTTATGTGAAATTACCTTTCCTCCAAAATATCAGTAAGTTCTTTCACTCTTGCTCATAGAATTTCAGTGCATAAGGCACGACCTCACTTTTTGAACCTAGTACATGTGCTTTTTACCATATGGTGTAGGTAGCACTAGCCAGCCGAAGGGCTGACTGCATTCCTAGCTCCGGATAGGCATAAATAACTTAAAACCAAACTTTGGTTTAAAACTCATCAATAAATACTAACAAAATGAAATGGCACTAAGGAAGTATTATCGAATAAATTATTAATTTGGTGATGCAGCCATTAAATATATTTTCAAACAATTAAGACAACATGAAACAATGATACATTATGCAAACCTATATTATTGTGATATAATACTGACTACATTATTGATGTATTTACACAAAATATTTGTAATGCAATAGTGTACAATAAAACAGAGAAATAATATTTTGATTTCCTCTTGGTTGACCAATTTTTTTTTTCTAGCTTTGTGACATTATTTACACCAACCACAATAAACATACTAGTATTATGAACACAATGTTTGCTTACAATATACATTATTTCAGAACACAAACAACAAAATATTTAGGAGAATATGGGAAACACAAAATAACTATGATTAGAAACGTGGATCACTGGTTTGGATCTAGATTGTTGAAAAATTGTTTTTCCTCAAGACAACTTACTTGTATTTTATCAGTCACTATAGTAAGGTTTATCACACTAGAAGAAAACTTTTTCTTTCGTCTATGTGGTTTTATTATATATAAAAAACCAATTAAACCTGATTCACACATTTAACACAAGTCCATGCTTAAAATTAATATTGAGGTTTGTTACTTTTCTCTTGTCAATTTGTGTCTAGTAGATTACTAAAATAAGATGTTCTCCCTAAAATTCTGGCCTACACTTAATCTGATAGTCATAAACATATATTTTTACGCAGTATTGTCAAAAGATTAGTTTGATGTTCATGATTTTTGACATAGATTTAAATGTCTCAATATTTCGTTGATATCAAATTAAAACAGGAATTATTGGCATGTTATTAAATAGTTTACTCTAATAATGGAAATGTCTATTCTGCTATTTAATTAAATTCCAAGATATTTTATAAATTGTTTGTTTGAATGAGATAATTCATTGTTACGATGACTTTATCTTCTTTTTTTAAAAATCCACGAACGCATAAGAAGCGTTTGATTGCTAAACGAAACATTATATAAGAGCACTGCACTGCAAGCTCTCTCCAAAATAAATACATAAATTAATACTTTCCTTTGTCCAGAAAATAACTTATGGTATAATCTTTTTTTTTCAGTATTGAAATAAAATCCCTAAAATTATAAATGTTTAGACAGTGTTGACACTCTTCAAGTATATTTACTGTCAAATGTAACACAATATTTGGAGATTTTGTTCTGCCTCTTTAATTCAGGGATTGAAGCATTAAGCTGCTTAGTTATATATTTTTTTGTGGACCCCATTTCTTTATCTGTCTGGGTTTCACGCATATTTGCATTATTGGTTAGGAATTAGGAAGGTTGAGTTTATATTAAATGTACTTCTTTGCGTGAAGGGCGGTTGGGAAATCCTTTATGAAAAATCACCCACACTCTCTCTATCATCAACGTTCTCCTCTTTTGCGAGAATTACACTCTAGACAATTTGACCCCAGAAGTGGGATATTATTAGTAATTATCTTTGGTAGATTGCCTCAAGATAGTCTGACCAAAATAAGCTTTAGAAGTTAAAAGGTTTTATATATTTAGTCATGTAAAGATCTTCACAATTTAATTAAATCCAGTGGTGTTGCTTGCTGTAATGACACCTTAGTTTCACATTAATGTATAATACCATAGAAAACACAGTGATGCCATATCTCTTACTGTCACAGTACACTGTTGCCTCATGAACACAGCACTGTTGCCATATCTATTACTGTCACAGTACAAGCGATGTTGCCATATCTTCCACTACTCTGAAACAGTAATGCCCCTAAACATAGCAATGCTGATATATATTATATTGTCGCAACACATTGTTACACCCTGAACACAGCAATGCTGTCATTTATATTTTACTGTCATAGTACAGTGTTGCCCCGTGAACATAGCACTATTGCCATATATTTACGGTCAAAGTACGGTATTACACCATGAACAGAGAAACGTTGCTATATATTCTGCTAACACAGCATAGTGTTGATCACTGAGCACAGCAATGTTGCTATATCTTCTACTGCCACCATACAGCGTTTCTCCCTGAGCACTGCAATGTTGCCATATCTCTACTGTCACAGCACAGCCTTACGCCGTGAAGCGCCACATCGTGAGCACGGCAGTGTTGTCACATATCCTACACAGTGGACATTGCAGTGTGGCCACATTTCCCCGTGGCGGACGGCGCCTTGATCGTCATGTGGTGATGCCGCAATGACGTGGCCATGTGGACCGACGCCGCCGCCGAGCGCCGGGACGACTGCTGCGTGAGCGTCTCGGTGACGGTGGAGCTGGTGTCTCCACCGTACCGCAGACACTGACCATCCCCTGCCCTGAGACTGGGAAAACAGACGGACAAGAGGGAGGTCACCCAACTGAACGGAGGGACCTTCCTGTGAACATGAACAACGAGAAAGAAAATAAGGATAGTTATTATATTATGTTTTATCAGTGGTAGCCTAACTAACTGACTAGTTGGATAACGCGCTAGTCGTTTTGAGCTCGACTGCTGAGGATGGGGAGATCAAGGTTCGAATCTCGGTCGGGTGAACTGGGGGTGGTTTTTCCTAAATGGTTTTCCACTCTCCCTCCACACCAATGTGGGTTCACTTCCTCTAAGCCATCCTTCCCAATTCCTAATCAATTAGCGTAATTAGTACTTAAAAGCGTATAACCCGAACGGGTAGTAAGACACGGTGTTAAAAAAAAAAACCTGACTACATCAGCACACGGGTGTGAAAAGTGGTCTCTTACCTCACGTGACAAAAACCAATTTAGGGTGTTCGAAAATAAGGTGCTTAAGAATATATTTAGTCCAAAATGGGATGAAGATTCAGAGGAGAGTAGGAGGCTACATAATGATGAGTTATATACTCTGAATTCATTACAAGACATTGTTATGATAATCAAGTCTCGTAGATTACGGTGGGCAGAACATGTAGCGCGAACGGGAGAATTTAGAGCTTAGTTCCGGATATTCACTTTCAAACCCCATGGAAAGAGACCCTAGGGAAGACCTAGACGCAGATAGAAGGATAATATTACAATGGAGTTGAAAGAGATAGGATAAAATGAGGGGGACTGAATAAAGTTAGCTCAAGATAGGGTGTAGTGAGTTGGACTGGATATAATTAGCTCTAGGTAGTGATAGGGTGTGATGATTTGGACTGGATAGAATACGCTCAAGAGGGATAGGTGGCCTACTTTTTTAAGTCTGACAACGAACTTTTGAGCTCTAGTGCCATAGAGTAAGTAATATCAGCACATGTTTTACTAATCACAACCAAATATATTTTTATAATTAACCTTTTTTAAAATACAAACATGTTTTATCTGCCAAAATCATTAACAAGTTACTGTATTAATAGTATTATTATCGTATAACCTGAACTTCTAGTAAGACGTGGTGCAAAATAAAGTTATTTTATTGATAGTATTTGTCAAAAGTGACCACTGAAGAAAACAATTCTACATATGAATACATGAAAGTATATTTAGTAACTTTTCCAGCTGCTCTACCTATTAAATTATGACTACGGGACACTTTCACATTTAGTTTATAAAAGTTATTTGATAAAATAAATATGAGTTAACCTAGATGATTCATAAAATATATTTTTATAAAATAATATAGAATGTATAATTATTTCATAAAATATGTATGACTATATAAAACATGCTCTAGGGTTTTCTCAAAGAAAGTGTCGAAGTGTGTAAGATTAACCTATACGTGTAAGCCAATTAAAAATGTAATAATAATCATCCAATATGAAGAAACAAACCTCACACCTAGGCTAAAACATAAACGGTTGTGTTTTTCTTTTGACTAATAAAGCAGCTTTGGTGAGCACATTTAAAATATTTTCATGGCTCATTCATAAATATTTTTTAAATGATTGCCATCGATATTTGTAATCCCACATATATTGTACCAACTTTTAAGAAAATGTGATGTAATAATAAACATGGCCCATATTTTTATGTCACGTCTTTTTTTTTTGTACATCACAAACAATGCTCACGTGTACAGGTATCATTATTATTATTATTATTATTATTATCATCATCATCACCATGTCTTACTACCCGTTCGGGTTGTACGCATTTACTCTAACGTGTGGTGGTAGAGTGATTGTAAGATGAAATGAAGGACCTACAGTTTAACGTGGGATCCAAACCACGGGATATGCCAGGCTTTCCACATATTCACAAGTTGTGATTAATACACGTCCTGTCAGAGGTAAAGGAAAGGTTTGGCAATCAGATAGATCTGTGCCGGGACCGTGTACATGTATTCTTTTAATGCTCATTCTGGTTGTGTAAAGCTTTTTTTTGTCATTTTGGGTTTTTAGGTAGTAAATTCTTGGTTTGTGTAATTCTTGAGTCATTTTTAGGCATTTATTTTAAATAAATATAATATAATTTAATTCTATAAATGTTTTATAAATGCATAATTACCAAAACATTAATTATTTCAGTACACAACTGTCAGAATGATAAGGTAAGTAATGAACTTTGTAACTTTTTTGACTGTATATCTGTGTGACACTGCAACTAAACTGAAGCGGGCTGCTTTAAGAGGGGGGTAGCTATTAATTCTGAAACAGGTATTGGTAAATCAATGTTGTGATAGTGTAAGTCTTGCCTGAGAGCTCGACAGATGTGAGTCGAGAAGAGACAGTAGATGACCGGGTTGGCCGCGGAGTTGAGAGGCGCCAAGCTCTGGATGAAGGTGGCCACCGCGATGTTGGTCTGGGTGCTGGGCACGTGACCATACACTTGCAGGAGGTCGAACACGATGTAGGGACTCCAACAGAGGACGAACACTGGACACAAAACAATAACAATACAATTTTATTTTTATTTATCAAATGAAGGGTACAGGTGAAAAAGGGGAGAGTACCATTACAAACATTTTTCCAGGACAACTTTTAAATCTCAAATCCCATAAGAATCCCAGTAAATACTTTTTCAAATATCTTAAATATGACAAATACTTTTCTTAACAATAATATAAAGTGCATTATAATGAATGGTTTCATTATTGTCTAGCAGATGGTAGCACTAGCTCAATTAGTAAAAAAAAGGTCTTTCCTCCATTTTCCCCTGTACCCTTTATATATTTAAAGTATTGTATTCATGAGAACTGTTGACCTAGAGGCTATGACGGATCTTGGCGTTGTGTGCTCTGAAAATAGGTATTATAGTCCTTTCTGTCTTTGGGACTACACCAAAAACGGTTTGATGGGTTTCATTCAAACGGGTTGTTTATGTTACTATAGGTGACCTGGTGGTCTAGGGGTAAGGTGTCAGACTTCTGTGCTGGCAGCCGGGGTTCAATCCTCGGTCCCGGCAAAGATTTATCTGATTACTAAACCCTTCCTTCACCTCTGACAAGACATCTTGTGAATGTGAGGAATGCCAGGCCTCCACCGTGGTTCGGATTTCACGTTAAACTGTAGGTCCTCCATTTCATCTCACAATCACCCTACCATTACACATTAGCGTAAGTGCGTATAACCCGAACGGGTAGTAAGACGCGGTGCTAATAATAATAATAATAATAATATGTTACTATACATTTTGACTGTAATTATTACCCTTAAATTAAGCGTAGTTAGCTGTTGATTGATTTTTGAGAATTTGATATTTTTATAAATTGGCTATAACAATTTTGTATGAAACTTTATATTTAAAGAATGTTTCATAAGATTATATAAAATATGTTTTTATTTGTTCATAGAAAAAACTTACTAATCTGTAGTTAGCTAATGAGAGAAATTATGTTTGAGCGTCTTATACGATTTGTTTATAGTATATTCACAAAATATATATTTGTATCCTACTTATTTTGTAGGTAACACGATGAGGTAGGACAAGCAGGGGCGTAGCCACTATAAAGCAAAGAGGGGAAAGTCCCCTTTAGAGTCATTGTGATACCCTAAAATAGTGTGGCTATTCATAAAATGAATGTATCATTGATTCAGAGAATTAACTATAGTTTTTGGCAGGAATCTATTAAAACAGAACCTTTACATCAGTTATGACTAGTGGGACATAGCTAAAGCTAAATTTATATAGGAATGCAGTTTAGTTTACAGTTATAGAAGTTGATAAAATATGTTTCATATATTTATATGCAAAGTAACTACCATCCGTGTCTCTCATTTTAAATATATAATATCAATTACTGTAAAATCATATTAATAACAAAGAAAAGTGGGTGACCTGTTGGTCTAGGGGTAAGGTATCAGACTTCTGTGCTGGGGGTCCGGGGTTCAACCCTCGGTCCCAGCACAGATTTATCTGAGTGCCAAACCCACCCTTTCAACTCTGACAAGACGTGTATTAATCACAACTTGTGAATGTGAGGAATGCAAGGCCTCCACCGTCGTTCGAATTCCACGTTAAATTGTAGGTCCTCCATTTCACTTTACAATCATTCTACACATTAACGTAACTGCGTATAACCCGAACGGGTAGTAAGACGCGGTGCTAATAATAATAATAATAATAATAATAATAATAATAATAATAAATAACAACAAATAAAAATGTTTCAATAATCATCAACAACAGATTCCAGCCCGTGACAGGTCAGATTAGTAAAATGCCTCTATCCTCATTTATCCGTCTACCATTCTTCCTCCTTTAAGTGCCATGCGAATACCAATAGGGCTATTTATTAAATAACAAATGTAAAGCCGGGGTTTACCAAACACGATGACGAAAGTCATCTTCACAGTTTTAATCTTCGCCCTGGGTATAATGCCGCGTGAGCTAGCTCTCCTCGAATCTTGATCGTCGGGGATATTCCTCAGCGCCCGATGATCATCTGGAACAACACTCACTTCGTCAAACAACAAGTTGTATCTAATTTGTAGAGTCCGATTCTGAAAAGAAAGAACCCTTTTTTTCTCAGTCATTAAAGTTACTAAAACAATTCTCACATATTCTTACATAAAGTCTTGTGATCTTCAAGCTTCATTGTTGATTGATAATATCAACACCTATGAAACCACACAAATAACCAGGGTCCTGACTTTGATTATCTAAAAGTTATCTTAAAATGATAAATAATAACTTCAAATTTACAACAACAACAACAAAAAAGACATAAAAATATGAACCAAAACTCGTAATGAGTTCACAAGACTAGATCAAACATGAACTTTAGAAATAGAAATTAAAATGCGATACCTTTAACAACTAAATTCTCGCCTCCTGCTAAATATAATAGTGATTTACAAATATCTACTTCAGAAGTAATAGCTACCGCCTTAAACGTAACCTTCTCCATCCTAGATGAAAATCTTTCCGAGAATGTATACGAGTATTTTACAACCATCCTTAGTAAATTGGAACGGGGTCGAACCGCGATCTCTCTATCATCAACAGTCTAGTATATTGCGAGAGTATCGCCTTAGACCAAGCGGACACCGACGCTGCCAACATATTTATTAAAGTCTTCAGAGGTAGTCTCAATTTTTTTTTACTTTAAGTATTTTTTAACGTGTTAAGGAAGCCTAAAACATTGGCACGAATTATTTTTAGTTAAGGCGTCCAGGATAAATGTTGGCTAAATAGTATAAAACTAATTTAAATGTGCATAATAGAGAAATACCTCTATAATCTAAGTGTCCCTCAAGCATTATTTTCAATAGAAAATAGAAGTTATTTGTAAAAATATCTTCTTTATGACCAGTTGTGGTCAAAACTCTGCCTCCAGGGTTAGGTTCAGGCATGTTAATCAATAGTTTAATGTGTCCGGAACAAACTCGTTATTATCAGTGTCATCTACGATTTTTAAAATATAGCCTTCTGTCCATTTAACAACAACGACGTCTCATTAAATTTGTAAATATTCATGCCTACATCCTACGGTGGTTTTACGATTACATATTTACTAAGAGCATCCGGTCTGTCACGTCCTACTGTATAGTTAACAAATTACTGGTTTATTTACTCATTATTTATGACAATGATGAAAGTGAAGGTTTATTTTTGAAAAATGGTTTTAGTTAGTTCAACTATGTTCATGTATATAATATCCATCTCTTCTAATTGCTTAAATAAAAAATAAAAAATATATTAATATAAAAATAGTAATGTTTTTTAGTACCGCGTCTTACTATCTGTTCAGGCTATACGCAAATGTACTAATTACCGTAATGTGCTATGAATGATAAAAGTTTAATTTAGAGAAAGTGTACCAGTATTTGCATGGAGAGTGAGAGAGTGGAAAACCATATTGAAAAAGCCACCCTCAGTAAACCCAACAGAGTTTCCAACCCCGATCTCCCTAATATTAGGAGTCTAGTCTAACACGAGGGTGAGGTAATAGAGTGGTTGACGGTAGTAAAATCAGTAAAATAAATGTTATTAATATGATCTGGACGCCGATGAAAGGAGAGCATTAGAATTGACCTGAAATAAATAGGTAATAACGAGGTGGACTGGATAGAACTAGCTCAAGATAGGGGGTTAGGTGGGGTACGTAAGTAAATACGTATGTAAGTACAGCAATTAACTTTCGAATTTATAATTCCATAGAATAAAAGTTATAAAATAATGAATAGCAGTTTTAGAAAATTGAAAATATGATATATTAAAATAAACTACGTACAGTACAGTACATTAAGAAAACATTCAAATAATAGAATCATAATTAAAAAAAGAATTTTTACTGTAATAATTTATGGGATTAAGAGACCCCTGAAGAAATTAACTGCATTTTTTATTAATTATGTTTACATTGCATATTTTGGTGGACCCACAACGGTGGGTTTGAATCTCAGCTAGATTAGGTTTTAATGGTAAATGATTTCGTACTCTCAATTCATACAAATATATGCGAATTCGGGTATATTTCCTGTCAATTCTACTCTTTTTCCTATCTACCGTAAGAATGTAATCAAAGAAGGAGAGTCCATACGGGTTGTAGGAGAAGTTTTTTGTTGTTGTAATTTAATGCTATTTAAAAAGAATCGAATTTAACTTTTCTCTTGTAACATTAAAACCTAGTTTTCAATTTTCGGATGAACTCTGTTCCCAGTATATTTAGAAGTATCAGTGATGACCGGTGTAGAAACCCCAAACCACTAAGGTGGCAGTCAGTACAAAACTTATCTACAAACCCATATAAGATATTTTCCTTTTTCACTGGTACGTATCGAGGAAAAATATTTGCTTCTTATTGTTTAAACCCTCCTATACATGATGTTTCCCCATCAATACGAGATGGTAAAATAGGTAGTCAGTCAGCCTGTTTTCAAGAGGATCGACCCACTACCACCACTGGAAATAAAACACACGTAACATTTGACCATCTCAGCCAGGCCATGCACTTGACTGGACTTGATTGCCATGTCGAAGTCAACGCCTCCGTCCTGTATGGCCTTCCTACTGAGCGTGTTCTCTAAAACATCGTTTATTTCTTTACACATGTTGGCTAACACGATCCCAACAAGCTGTGTTATAAAATAAACGCATCCAAAACTTGTCGATACTGGATGTTTGGAGCTGGGAGTCTTGGTTAGTTTCAACATGTTGTGTTGTATGGGCTCAATCGTTGTAGATAATAGATAACCAACACAACATGTTGGATTACTTGGGAGGTTCTGCGCATGCGCTATCGAGTTGAGTCAGGTTCTAGCCTTAGCGACGCACGTATTTTGCTTCAGATTAGTTCTACTTTTTGGCTTGCATAGTTTTGTGGTGATAGAGAGGAACAAAGCTAACATATTTAAACCAATTGAATGTAACAAAAGTATTCTGTTCTTTGGAACTTTACCTCGTCTGATCACTTGAGTTCAAATAATAATTATTTTTAATTTATTTTTTCATCGTCACGCGTTTAAGGTATACACATATTTAATCATTACTCCAATGGGGTAGGTATTATTAGTAAGGAAGCATTTTAGAGATCATCTAACCACATTTTCTTGGAATAAGAATGGTAATTCCTTTATGAAAAGCCATCCTCAATAGAATCAGCCGGGATTCAAACATCAAACCCTCCATCATTAGCAGGCATGTCTAACACGAGAGTGACGCCTTAGACCATTCGGCCACTGAAGCGGGTCTTACTGTAATAGCTAAGGTTTTTAAAACAGCCCCCCGCCCTCCCCAATTTTTTAGATTTTCTTCAAGATTATACTTCCTTCGTGGCCAGAAATGTGTGTACTGATTAAAAACTAGAAGAGGATCCAGGACGTCGATCCAACAAGTTGGCTTTCCCTCCACGCAAGTCGGGTACACTTCCTCTAAATTTAACCTTCCTCAACCCTGACACGTAAGCTTAATTAGTGTATATGCTTATATTATAACCTTAATGGGAAGTGAGATGGGGTAGCAATTAAATAATATAATAAAGTTTAAAAACAACACCTAGATATGTAAATTGAACCCGGGACCTTTGGGTAGACTCCCACGGTTAAAAATATGCTTAAAATAGGTATCCTCTTTCATTGTTATAGTGTTCGGTTAGTATGCAAATTGTGTTTTGATAAATTGGATAATTTAACCAGTGTAATTTTCCCTTGAGATAAAGAAGATACTATAAGATGGACAGTTGTGTAATGCGTGGTGTATTGGTAATAAATACGAGGGCATTGCTCGGCATAGTTTTTCATTAGCCACTTCATGGGAAAAGCTAAGTGTTTTTTACAAATATATATATATGTTAATTGCTTTGCAGAGTTTGAAGCCATAATTTTTTTTATAGAGATCTCTTACCTTTACATAATTAAACTTTTTTTTCACTTTTTCCAAGTCTGACTACCCATCTAGGCTCTCCAAATATTTACACACGATAATAAAGGTATTTATTTATTTATTCTAGGGGTGTTTATCAAACAACTGAAACTTTTAGCATTTAGGCCTTGTAACTTGTCTGTTTTCGTAATCCAGGAAGCTACCAATGGAGTTATAGTAATAAAGCACTGTGAATTACAGTTTATAAAACACAAACATTTGATTTTTTTACAATTAACATATTATATTATATTATTATATTATTAGTTTTATTTAATAGCTATAAATACTATATATCAAAAGTAATAGCTCTAGATAACGTAGTGTGGGAATATAAATAAGCTTAATAAATTTTTAGCTGACTGATATTATTCTTCCTATCACGTTCGTATTACAGCTCAGTGTCAGTGTGTTTGAATAATCGGAACTGAAGTTCAAAGCCTGGCGAAGGTTTTACTCCAATTTGTTTTAATAGTAATAATAATAAGAATTATAAAGGTGTATTAGTTTTTTTGGGAACGTAAAGATCTATCACCCTCTCTTACACTTAACCAAAAATTACATTTAAAAAAAAATCATATGTTAAACAAATGATACACATAAAAACACAAACATAATGACAGAGACAAACTAGAGCCGAAGACAAATATAATAAGTAACATATGGAAAGCATAGAAATATTGTTAATGTTGATGTGATTAGAGTTATATTGAGCTTCTAAAGCTACGCAAGCACACATGCACAATCACACCCTAGAAGGTTTCATACAAGCTTCACTTTCCTCAATCTCTCTACTGAAATCCCACAAGCAGATTATTTGCAAGTTCTACCTTGAAACCATTCAATTATAATTTATTTATGTCGTTGGTTATATATTCGGAAAATTGCGGGAATATCACAAAGTGATTAACCATATCCATACCATCAGATGAAGATATTAGGGATTCTGAGCTAGGGGCAGTATTTTTACAGTTTTATAGCAAAACTAATTTTTCGGCAAAATTAATCAATTATAAATATAGAATGTAAATTTCTTCACAAATAATCCAAACAATTCCTGAGTATTTATCAAAGCTGCCCTAGAATATTATGTGAACTTTATCCCTTCATTAAAAAAGTTTCTCATCAAAGGCTAATCTGCCCATGGTAGATATTCAAGAACAGTTGAAATTAATATGTTTAGAAAATTAAACATTATATTTCTACTGGAGAAATATTTGATTTTATTTTGCCGAAATAATTATATTTCTATTAAAACTCCAAACACATTGACATTTTCTCGTGCCTCCTTCCATCTCACCTACAGTATCTCAGAGATACGTCACAGACGTTCTCAAAATCCCTAGTTATTCTAGAAGTAGTTTATTATTTCAAAATATGGCTCACGCCAAAATAAAGAATATATATATATATATATATATTTATATCAGAATATATATATATATAGTTTTAATAATGTTAATATTGGACTTCGTATGGAGTAATACACGACCAAATTATATCTTCTCTATTTTTATTCCTCTCTCCATATTTGATTAGTAGCTTAGTCTACTCTTACGACATGCTTAAGTGGTTTTATTAATGATACATTATATTCAGGTCTTATTTATGATACATATGCTATTCTGTTAAATACATATTATAATAAATGTGAAATTTTTTAGAACTTATTGTAAAAACTGTTGTGGTAGATCAATCATAACTAAGATAAGATTAAGTAAATAAGACTTGAGGGTGATGTAACATAAATAATAACAGTGCAACATGTCATAGAAGACTAATATACTATCAAATAAGGGGATGGGAAGAAAAATAATGAAAATATAAAAATTTTCCATATATACCTACGTGTAGATTTGAAACCTTTGATTTAAGGTTTTAAAGTTTATGAGAAACAAACATGAAAATGCATAAATAAGATAGTTATCATGGATATTGACGCGATACGTCACAGTTCTGAGATCAACGTAAATCGCTAGGAGCCTAGATTCAGCCATTCTCAAAAAAGATTAAAGTATCTTATTATTAGGATTACAACGTTATTTTTTTTAAATGATTGTTTTGGTTGTTTTGTTACTACAGGCCTGCCTTCCCGAAAATAAATACCTAGGTGTAAGAATATTTTCTGTCAATCAGACGATGCCCTTAATACTCCAAATAGAGAAGGTATGAATAAATGAGCATGCAAGGTTTCAATCTTAAGTCATTAAAGAACCAACAAGAAATTAATTTGAAGGCCTATTTATCATAGACCTACATGAGGGGGAAACCAATGCATTAAAAGAGGAGACATGACAAATAAAATCATGCACACGCCAGATTGCAGCTGCGTATAAATGACACCAGCCCACTGAAACAATAATTGCATGCTCCACTTTGCCGATAATTTGTAAATTATACACTGAGCCTGGTAATTTATTATAATAAAGGTTTAATACGTAACTATATGTTACACCATTCTCATATGCGGGTGACGGGCTGTCATTTGCATTTTAAAGCTAATTGATGTGGGCGAGTACATGTATTATCTTGTAGAGCGGATTACGATCAAACAAACTTGTTCCAGTACCATAGGCAACAAGACATACACTGGGAGCTTTCCACCCGTTTATTTCTCTTTCGAGGGCTCTTTTAGATTCAGAACCTATTTGGTGGTTACATGGTCTAAGGCAGTGTTTCTCAACCTGAGTGGTACCAAACACCATGGGACTTTTCAGTTTTCTGGGGGTCGGTAGTGTATAGGGAGGAGCTGTTGGGGAGGGTCTTAGAGTTATATGGATATTACAGCCATAATTTTATGTTAATAATAAATAATAACAGGAAACCAAATATTTAACAAACGGGTCTTACACTTGTTTTAGTATTTATTGTGCATGATTTTGACAGTGCATATAATTACTTAGTAAGGCGTGGTGATATATGTATATATGTATGTATATATATAAGAAAATTAAAATGATTTATCATGTAAAATAATCTCCAAATACAATTTGTTGATCAAAAATCTTTAGAAATATTTTCAAAATAATTTACTTTTATAAAATCTTAGTCATCATTAAACTACCATTAGAGGAAATTTAAAGAAAAACTAATATACTGTATATAATTATTTAAAATATAAAAATAAAAACAACATATACATTTTTTTAACAAACCGTTAAGCCATTAATTAAGATATTAAAATATTTAAAAACTCAATAGTATATAAACCATTCTTAAACTATTTTTCCCCCCAGAAAACAGGTTTAAAGATTTATTTCTCATATCAAACACTCCCTGAATACACATTTTAAACAAAATCATTACAGTAATTTTCAAGATTTTTCAAATTTAGAAAAGTCACTTATCAGTATGAAAAATCTTGAACCAAAAAACAGTGCAATTTAAGAGGTAAAACTCTACCTAGATACATTGTGTTTAGAGCCATTTTCAAAATATTCGAAGTTAAAACAAAATCACTTCTCAGTAAACTACTCTTAATTGAGGATATAAGGCCAACATTAAAAAAAGACCATCCCGTTGATAACATTAACGGTATGGTAGCAAAAAATACTGTTTTTTTTATAATTAAATTTTACTGTAGGCTGCTAAATTTTTTGTTAATCAAGATCCTACGTTCACTCTATAAGACAACCTATAGTTTTTTTTATAAATGAACACGGCTGTACACCAACTTTACCCATTAGCAGATAACGCCGGGATAAAGCAAACTACATCACGTGGGATTACGGCGAGTGTATGTCCCAGGTAATTAGTGAGATTATGAGCTCTACAGCTCTACGTTTAGACCTCCATGCATTTGTTCTACGTCATGGATGGGCTCAAATGGCTGTCGCAAGGGTGCTGGCTATTGGAGACGTAAACTATTGTGATGGCAAAGGACACATTGATGCGGGTGAACTATATATGAGTGTACCGGCATTCTCCTGGTAGATAGGCAAGGGAAATTATTGGAATAAACTTTTGATCTCGATCCAGACGCAAC
Source organism: Timema poppense (assembly GCA_902141375.1). Taxonomy (NCBI): domain Eukaryota; kingdom Metazoa; phylum Arthropoda; class Insecta; order Phasmatodea; family Timematidae; genus Timema; species Timema poppense. The sequence goes on from CABFOV010001227.1 coordinate 91,631, forward strand.
GCTTTTATAATCAGTTATGACTGCTCAAGAAAATATGTCTAAAAATGTTTCAGTCCTAGGTTGTCCATACATTATAATTTTAAGCACAATTTTTCCTATTGAGTTCGAAGGAATAAATCATGGAGGAACTGGTACATTTTTGCAAATTTGTTTTACAAAAATAAAACAATCCAAACGACTTAAATACACATGACGTTTAAGATGGTCCGGACATTGGCTAGTAAAAGGACACAAATTTTTTCCATTTAAATTTCAAACAAAATTTTTTAGATCCGTAGTTCAGGGATGTTCGTAAGAAACTAACATGCATATTGACGAAGATCATTCATAGTTGAATAAGAAACATATTGATCAAAAAAAGAAAACAGCAAACGCTTCTCCTGTGGTAATAACGAATTAAAACTGAGCAACATGTGTAGAGGAGACAATGGGGAGCATCCACACACACCGACATGTCTGTGCAGGTCACAGATAAACATGCCGTTAGCCTCAGTTTTAATTCTCCATATACCTTCTCGACGCGGTTCACATAATTTCACAGTTTTCAGGTCCACAAACAACGAACGTCCTGTTTGCATCTTCTTGAACTGTTCAGGAAAAACTTTGTACATAACCTTGCATGTGGACCGGGTTTAATTACACAGCTAGGAATGCCAGGCCTCCACCGTGGTTCAGATTCCACGTTAAACTGTAGGTCCTCCATTTCATCTCACAATCGCCCTACCAAAACACATTAGCGTAAGTGCGTATAACCCGAACGGGTAGTAAGACGCGGTGCTAATAATAATAATAATACTCAGCTGCACACCATCAGTAGAATGTTGGTGGGAAGAAACGTTTAGAAAAAATACAAAGATACATTGACAACCTTTTTACTATATCACTAATGTGGTTTTATAGTCTCAAGAGCGAAAGCTGAAGATCACATGAGTTTACGTTTTAATACATAAAAGTAGCTTTTGTAGTTTTTCTAGATGTTAGATAAGATTCTTCTTGTTAAAATTGAACTGTAGGCTCGGTTTATTTGAATAACCATACATTCTGGTGAGTACCTATAGTTCTGAAAGAAAGTAATTATTAGAGTATATAAACTTGTTTGCTGTCAACATTTATATTATTTTATTTTGTTATTTATATTATTTATAGATATTGATAATATTAATCAAAAGTGATAGTTGAATGATACATTAACAAATTCATCATTGTATGAACTATTATTGTTTAAGTAACTTTTATAACTGTTTATATAAATTGGACTGTATCTCTGGTTTTAAAATTAAATAAGGTCCTACGGTCTCTTGACACCTTAGATCAGTCAGTAGATAATCTGTGTTGTTAACCTAAAGTATCGTGGATAAGCCTAAAAATATTACTATTGACGCCATTGGAGTATTCCCTCTCACGGCGATGATTTGGTGGCAAAGTAATAATGGATGTGTTTTTACTAAGATCAAGCTAGTTTGTAAATCGCTTAAATATATAGTTGGCTAAGCGAAGTGAAGCCCTGTTTTAGCCTTACCATTTAGAATGTCTTTTATCTGCACGCCCAGATATAAGTTTCACGATAACTGCCACTTGCGTGGGCCAAATTTAATGAAATTTACAGAGGATATTTTTTGAACCTAGGCCGAGATATGTGTGTAAATTACGTACGTACCAGGACCGGATTAACACTTTTGGGGGCCCTTAGAAATTAGTTCCCTAATGAATGATTATGAATCTTAAATTTAAATATAACTGGATGATTTTATTTAGAGACAAGACATTTTTTCAAACGTCAAGCAATCATGGTGAGTTTTCCTATAAACATATTAATTATTAATACTATTATATTTGTGTCAAAAGTCAACGGTACCGTATATATATATATATATATGTATAGTATCTTTTGTTTGCCAGAAACAAAGTTTTTGTTTATTTTTTAGTACGGTCTCCACGTAATACCAGACTAGGGATTAGGGAATTTGTATATTATTTTGGGATATCATAAAATAAATATGACAAGTAATAGGGATTTATTTGCTAGGTGGGTGGGGGCCCCTGTGCGTGGCACACTTCACACATGCCTTAATCCGGGCAAGCGTACTTAGTTTATTTAGCGCCGCGTATTACTACCCGTTCGGTTTAAACGCTTTTGTACTAATAACACTAATGGTTTTAAGAATTGGAATAAAAAGTGTACCCGCATTTTTATGAAGGGAAACTGGAAACTAATTTTGGAAAAACCACCATCAGTACACACAACCAATATTTGAACCTCGATCTCCCAGTAATCGGCAGTCTAGTCCACTACGATAGTAGCGCGTAAGACCATGAGGCCACCGAAGTGGCTCATACTTAGTTTTCAAACTGGTTGATCTGTTTTAATTTGGTGGCTTTTCAAGACTTTTTTTGTTCAGTAACTTATTCCAGTTAGTCTTAACTTAAAATTCTAAGAAGTCGATCTAGAGTCTATGGCATATTTTTACAAAACTGTTCACATATATTGCGATACTGACGTCTTAAACAACGTGAACAGTGGTTATTATCTACTAGAAGAAGTACCAGACGTTTCCGGGTGTACACACGTGATACATTGCGGGTCTAACCCCATAAACACTTTTTTTTTGCTTCAAACATACAAAAAAAACTCTTGATTTTATTTCTGCAGAACTGGTTTTAAATACATTTATAAAATTAAATAGAAATTTTGAAATTCAGGCTTAAAGATGAAAATGTTTATGCAACAGGGGCCAGTAATATTTAAATTTCATACCTCTACGTGCAGTAGAAATGGCGTAGTGTCACAACAGAGAGATTAAAAAAAACATTTTATTAATATAGTTGAATAATATTCAAATTAATACGATATTCATTTGTCCGTATAACATGATCACCAAGGAGGAATATCAACTTGAAATCCAAGGATAAATCATAAGACTGTGGTAACGATGACAGTACCGCTGTATACTCAAGTCACTCACTCCTGTTGGAGACTCGGGGCCTCCCAGTAGGTGTCAGCACCTTGCTCTTGCTCCAAATCGTCACCACTATGACGGTGTAACAAGCTGAGATGATGACTGCAGGGATAATAAACAGCGCTACCGCCACTGACGTCATGTACAGCTGCCACTGCCACGGTTCAGGGAAGTCAATCCAGCACTGCAATTTACCTGTCACACACAATCAAGTAACAGTAAGAAATATTAGTCAATTTTAAATATGTCACCTTGACACGATAATCGAACCAGGGAACCTTGACTCGGGGCACCAGTGCTATAACAATGAGCTATTGGGAATTTTCACGTACTCAGGATCATTCTTGACTCATATTTTAAGGTAGCACGGGACAAATCCTGAATAACTCAGTGGTAGCGCAATTTCACGCTAGGCCAAAAGTTCCAGATTCAATTCCCGTGTCCAGGTTTCATTTCAAAAAAAGATTATAATAATATTGCGCATCTGGTCTCTATCAATCGTAGCCTAGTAGTGGAAAGATTATCCAGTACTAATATACCGTTGCCCAGGGGATGTCCAAATGTAATAATCGTACATCTTTCCGAGGCTGTACGTTCCATGTCCCGATAATATGAGATGAGGTGATAGTGAGTACGAGGGTGTGGAGCCAGTGGAAACAGTTAAACCTAAATTAAGCCTAATCAACCAAACCAAGGTGACCGTTGAGATAATTCCCCCTTTGGGAAAAATAGCCAAGATGTCAGCCGGGAATCGAAACCAAGACCCCCAGGCTCGTTGTCAGGTGCACTGAACACTTCACCACCAGACTGGAGTTTTACAAACATACTAATATCATACACTTGATATTATCTCTGAGGTCACTATTGGGGAACAGTGTTGTCATTATCTGGTTGTCGTGTGGCCAATCTACCCTTAGATATAGGACCAATCTTGCAACACATTTTCATGCAATTAGCTGATTATTATCCCATAAAACCACATTTAGACATAACTGAGAGCAAGGATATTAGACAACAAATAACAAAGATAGAGAAAAGAGAAAGTTTTTCTTCATAAGACCTGAAATTCCATAAATTAAGATAGTCGGTGTTTATTTGTAATCCATAGATCATTTCACGCGCTCCGGGGGCCACATGATCTAAGGTGCCAATCTCACAATAGACTAGACTGCTGAAGACCCGAAGATCAGGGTTCAATCCCGGTCGGATACACTGCGGGCGGTTTTGCCTAAAAGGTATTCCACTCTTCCGCCGCACCAATGCGGGTACACTTCCTCTAAATTCAACCTTTATAAACCCTCACACATTAGTGTAATTAGTTCATAAGCGTATAAACCGAATAGCTGGTAAGGCATGGTGCTAGAAGAAGTACGATAACTTTAGATCATTTAGATCTTCCAAACTTCACTACTTATAATCATACGACTAATTGTACAAGAGTTATCTTTATCCATAGCAGCAGGACATTTTGATATAACCTCATATGTGGTTTGTTCTTTTTGGTGATTGATGGAAGGGATCTTCCATCGTTCAAAGGCGTCGGGCAAATGCAAGTCAGTGGGATCTTGGATGAAACTGTTTAAGTGTGGTGTTGTAAAGTGTTTATAGGGTAAGCAGAGTTATTGCTTATCTACGGAGGGAGTGTAAGAAAGTGACCCGTGCAGAGTGTACTTTATCACCAACATTGGCTTAAATTATTATTAGAATCGTTAGTTAATTCTGTTTTATTGATACAATATTATTAATAAGTAATTAAAACAATTATGAATATGTTGACATTAGTGTCTTTCGGCCAATGTTTGCAATAAAGAATCTTCTGTAGATATCTCTTACCTACATCCCTACTGTATGTGAGCTAGAGTTGAAATGCAATGCCCAACCTTGATGTGATTGGTTTAAATATAGGCACAGTAGATTATCATATAAAGTTTTAACAGACTTGGCTTAATCAGCTGATATTCCCCGCCATGCTACCAATATTTTTTTCCTTTGGAACAAGGATAAAAGTTTGTTTAAAATCAACTTATATTAATAAAAATTATGGGTATTTTATTTAAAGAAAAGGCAGTAAAATTAGCTATTCTCGGCGTATAGTCTGAACGGGTATTAAGATGCAGAACTAAAACAAATAGTTTTTTTTTTCCCTGAATCGGATTTGGTAGTTTTGATTTTATTTTTATAGTTTTAAAATTGTGTGGCTCACTGTAATAACTAATATGCCAAAAGCAGCCTACTATAACACAATATCACTTAATTTTTCTTTCAAATTATTCAGTATCTACTACTTTAATAAAGGCATAGTGGTTCCAGTATAAAGACTGAGAATAGTGGCCGAGTGGTTAGCTGTGCTGACCACATGATACCTTTCATCCACAACTGTTGGCATTATCTTCGCTAACATACGGTGGGTACTCTTGTGGGCTAACGCCATGGAGTTTTTTTTTATGAACTTCCTTATAATCAAAATTTGTATCTTAAAGATAGACCTATTAGGTTAAAAAAATTAAATCAATAAACACAAATTATTCTTGTGAATTATATTTTTAATGGGTTATCTTATACATCATGGACTTGACAAATACTTTAAAACGGTAATATTCAATTAAAAAACACTGACCACTTGATTATCCGTTTTTATTCTTCAAAATTAAACCATTGATCTGGCTTCGTGTTTTCCATTTTAAGCACGGTTTTCTTTATCAAATTTTAATTACAGTTTTTTATTTTGCAAGACAAATATTTCAGCGATCCATAAACAGCACACTTCGAAACAAGCTCTTAACGTGAGAATATAGAGAACGTGAGTTAAGTGCAGTGTGTTTGCAGGTATTATAGCAAAACTTTTTTTCTCCAAACCAAATAAAATATTGCTCCAGTAGAAGCACATAATGTAATTTTATTCCCATAGAAATAGAAATATTTCTTGTATACTGTAAAGGATGTGCTAGAATTTAATTACAACTTTTTCTCTTCATTTAAAAGAAGTATAATCATATGCTCATGACAGATATTCAACAACTGTAGATATCACCATGTGAATAAAGCTAAAATCTATGTTTCTATTGGAACATTATTTTATTTATTTTGACCAAAAAAATGTGTTGCTATAAAAAATGCAAAAACCCTGCTCTTTTATCACATCCCGTACACTCCCCCCTGAAAAGCCCGTCTCAAGGCTGATTAACTGTTAAATTAGATTCAATATTAAAGTACAATACAGACAGTCACATCACGATGTGATGCCTTACATGTATAATAGAATTTTGACTGGAAGGGAAAAAACCTTGTCATCAGCCCACAATCAAGTCATATTGACCAAGCGTCCACCATCTGATGGCGAAGATACTGCCAACTTATGTGAATATAGGTGGTTATGTGGTCGGTACAACCATCCCTACAGCCGTTAGTCTCAGTTTTCTAGAACGGATCCACAGCTTTTTCGTTCAAATATCTACTCATCTGTCCTCACGTGGTTGAGTTGACCCCGTTCCATACCCACTGACTTAAAAAAAATTTGGAAGCACCGAGGATCATGCTCAGGACCTTTTGATCTGTAGACGCGAGAAACTTTAACCCATATACGACACTCAAGCCGGAAGTAACATTTAGAAATTACAATTATTTTTTATTGTGATTACTATATTAATAATTTTATTTTAAAGGTATTGGTAATATATATCCAAAGATACAACTTCAAATAACAAAACCTGACGAGTGGGTATTTTAGGATATGTTTAGTAACTTCTCTACCGCAAAAATAGGGACCTTCATATGAAAATCAGACTTTAAGCTAGTCGCTACCCATGGGTTGGGATAGGCTCTTAAGATGGATGTTGTCATTAAATGTTAAAACCAACCACACCAATTTTTACAGAGACATATTCAGATCCATACCAACTTAAAGTTTGTTATAATTATCATAATTATGCTTGTATTTACCTTGCACATACTTTTCCTCGTACAAGATGATGATAGGGATAGAAAACAACGCGCTAAGGACCCAAGCGGTGGCCACAAGCACCCTTGCTCGTCTCCCTGAAAATGTAGAATTGAAATTAAGGGTTTGTTGAGCTGAAAAATAAATGTAATACACAATTCCAATACTTTCTCATATAGTTTATTATATTCGGAGATACATTTTCTAAACTAGTTTACGGGTAAATTTCTCTTAAATGGATTTTTCTCCGAAAACAATTATTCAGTTCTATTTAGAATGTAAACCAATCTCCAGATACGGCAACCATTTTGAACCAAACTGTTATTATCATATTTTAACAATTTTAATATCATTCGTCAGTATATTACTAATGAATGATTTTTCATAAAATTGAGTGCACAGTGCTATTTATAATTTAAAACTATATCTTTTTAGCTAATTTCATATTTTCAAAAATTGGTTCTTAGTCAACAATCCCAAATTTTTGATCAATTATTAAAATCACAAATTAACAAATTAAGTTTTTTCAACAATATCCATAAAATCGTTTCAGTTGTATTTCCAGGTACAAACATAGAAAGAGTTAGACAGACAGACATAGAGGTAGGGGAAGGGACATAGTTGTAAAACCCAAGATTTGGAGTTCAGGGACACACATAATATTAATACATATGATTACAATACTTTCTCTAAATGAAAAAGTAGAATGTGTAATATAAACTTAAAAGTTTTTTTTATTTATTTTTTACACCGTGTCTTGTTATGTATCCAATCTATTCACACATTTATAATGATGCAATAGAGGTGAAGAAGGTATAATTAAATCCAAAAAATGTACCCGCATTTTCGTAAATGGAGAGAAAATATTAAGAAAAAACCACTCCATTTACTCTCAGCTGTAATTATATCCTACTTCCACGTCACAGGAGTACCAGAACTGATGAGACTAAGGCCTTTATCCTTATATCCACTGGTGCGGGTCAAAAGGGACTAACGACTTACAGTACTCTAAACGATAGAGCTTAGAGGAGAATATTAAATTAATGCAATAATATCACCAAAGAGAGCGAAAAGAAGAAAAAAACGTTAAAATCACATCAGAGAAACCATCAACAGTGCATCCGACCCGTATTTAAACTTTGAATTTTACATCAAGGGAAGCCAAGTTTGTGATATTTATTAATACATGTTTTTAATTAGTATAAACTACGTCATGCATGATACAGAGTCTTACATTTTTAACACTACTAAACTGGTAATTCGCAACCTCTGTTACATCCTTCCCCTTCCTCCTCCTGCTCCTCTTCATCATCATCAACAACTATTTCCAGCCTGTGGCTGGGTAAGTTTAGTAAAATGCCTCCATCTTCCTCTTTACATCCATCATTCTTCTCCTCTCACTTGTACACTTTCTTTTATCTGCTCCTCCTTCCTGCTTTACTAAAATACTTGATCTCAAAGCAGGAAGAAGCAGATTACCTGAATTCATAAGATCAGCACGTTAGATACAAACCCAACCTTCATCATATATTATGCAACAAGATCTAATTTTGCCAACAGAGCTATTAGTTGCGAGGCTGGCTAGTACTCGGATAATAGAGATTAAGCTTTGGATCTTAAACAGGAAGCAATGTGTACAGTGCTGACACAAAATATGTGTTCTACACCCAATCTTCAGTAAAACCGTATTCCTTACCGTGGCAATGTAGAGAACGCGAGAAAAGCCCGACGTCTTTGCAGTTTTTGTATATATATAGTTTTACTCTTGCTTAATAAACGAAATAATAAAACAAATTTTAAATCTAGTGGCAATCTACTAGCTCAACAAATAGTTGACAGCGCAGAATTACTCATATTTTAATTAGAAAAATAAAGCTCCAATTATCAAATAGAGTATTAAACAATACTTTTTAATTGCTAAGTTTTAACACTGGTAGTATAAATGGTTTTAAAACAGGGTCTATTATTTTACATGACTAAAATTATTACTTTATAATGTTCGAAAATAAGGTCCTTGGAAATATATTTGGTAAAAAAAAGGGATCAAGATACTGGGGAGTGGATGTGGTTACATAATGATGAGTTACAAATCCTTTATTGATCACAAGACAATTTTAGGATAATCAAATCTCGTAGATTGCAATGGGCAGAACATGCAGCATGAATGGAATAATCTACAACCATGTTCAGGGTACTAACTGGCAGACCCAATGGGAAGAAGCCATTATTACGTTGTATCACTAGAATGGACCTGAAAGAGATAGAGTGTAATGAGGTGGACTGGATAGAGCTAGCTCGAGATAAGGATATGCTGTAATGAGGACTGGATAAGACTAGCTCAAGACAAAGCTACAGTAGCCCCATAGCTTCTTTGGTGCTGACTTCTGACAGTCAAAATTTAAATATATACATAAATTTTGACTGTCAAAAGTGACAGCTGCCAAACACATGTTTTTGCAGATCATCTGGTTCGGCGTAGGGATACGTAATTTGTTCTGGTAACTTTTTAAAGCTGTCAGTCAGCACCAAAGAAGCCATGGGGCTACTGTAGGTGGCGTAATTTTGTAAATGTGTTGATGAACCTCCTGAGGCCATGTTTTGAATTAGGGGCTAGGAATAGGAAGATAGTTTTAGAGGAAATTCATCTGCACTAACGTGAAGATAGAACGTGAAAGCCACTGTGATAAATCACATATAAACCTTGCCGGTGGGCATGTGGTGTAAATGTAACTTTTGATGAAGAGGTCAGAATTCGAATACCGATCGGGTGCACTGAGGGTGGTTTTTATTACTAAATGTATTCTCGGACACCTCTCACATTCCCCATACATTCCTATAACACAATCTTCTTCATTGGTACAACAGGTGGTCATTTTCAGCAGGACAGAGCTTACTCAATGTGGGAAGGAGGCTAGGAAGGGAAGGGGAGGTTTCCGGTATGCAAGTCTAGCTGGAAGTTCGCCTGCTGTGGACTGCAGGGATTACTGTGCCAACTTACAACTGCCGGAGAAGTTCATGGGGTGAGTGATGGCGTCATACCGGTCTATGCTGAGAGCTACCAGAACGTAGGTAGAGGAGTACGTGACCAAAGCCTGAAACAAAAGAAATTAATCACACATGACTAGAGTCCTATTTTAATCTAAGGGTTCCTATAGAAAGTACACAAACGTTCAATGAAACCTTCAATGTCGCTAACTCTTTGAAAACAAGTGAAAGTCAGACCACTCCAGATTTTTTTAAATTCAGTTTCCTAGAATTTATTTTTTCTCTCTGAGATTAAATGTTTGATCTCGCAAATTACCACTCTAAGCACCGTATTACTGTGAAAAATTCAAATTACATTTCCTTGATTAATTCTGAGTTCCGTTTTCGTCATTTGTTTTTTACCTTGCCGCTTTATATACATTTCTTCTCCTGACCAAAGAACAGAGTAATTAGCTAATCAGATCGTATGATTATGGGTTTTACAACTCGTATACTTGTGTTTAGAAATTGACACGCCGTGGGAAATATTTTCTGTTAAGACCTCTGTCTGGCAACGCTGGATCCTATCCCCTTCACAGCACGAGAAACGTCAGACACAAAGTTACGTTACGGTAACTGTAATCCTTTCTGACGAGCCAGCATACATTACTTGGACTTTGCTCCCTGCCATTCCTTCACTGGATACATTCCCTTATGAATGTGCAGGCTACCTTAAAATGATTGAAACATCATTTCGACGTAATTTTAAATAATATATTCGAAATAGGTAGAATTCAGTAAAATATGTAAAAATAAGTAAGATTAAAAATGAAAATACACTCACAAAAAACCTAATTTTCTTAAATATTATTTTTACCATTTCTAACTGGCAAAATTTAAATTTGTTAATGCATAACAATCTGAGCTCTAATAATTATCTACCAAAAGGCACATCTGCAATATACGTCCTATAAACTAACTTAGTTCTAAGCTGTTAAATAAAATTATGCTTATTGCGATTTTTTCATATGATTTATATAAAAAAAACGTTCTTTAATTAAGGCTCAGCTTTCTCAACTTCTCGGTTACAATCCATCTTACCCAAAGTATTACAACTCGAACCAGACGACATATCATGGTGATATTTTCTGTATTATACTTAAGGTGATTGGCCATTTTTATCTGGCATGGAAATGCCGATCCATGGTAAAAAACGGTAATCTTCAAGAATTTTTATTGTTTTGAAATTTTAGTTTCGTAAACAGTGTATTGATTAAGTTATACTTTTTATATACACACCTTCTCTATGATTTTAACAGTGATCAAATATTTATAAAATTGACATTTTTCAATAGAAAACTGCTGGCTTCATAACAAATATAAGAAAATGTAACAATTAATCAACTTTGAAACATTATCTTAGAGGGGGTGTTGAAAATATTAACATAAAAATTTCACTTGTTCTCGAGAAAAATGATATTTCCAAACGTATGATTTTCCCGCAAGAACTGTCCGGATGCTACGGTTACCGTGAACCATCTGCTCATGTTGGCCCAGAAGGATACTTTGGTCGGTTGTGAAGCTTTTCACCATCCCATTCACCATTCCACAAAATTGGTTTTAGACTTGCACTTGACAGGGTCAAGGACCTTAAGAAAACAATGAATTTAAGTCCGGTGAAACCATTCTACCATATTTAAAATTACACAAGTTTGAATTTTTTTTACTTTTAAATGAAAATGATAATGGATGAAAATAATTAACTATTAAACTGATCCTGATTTCACTTCTATTAAATGAATAACGTATGAAAATACATCTAGTTAACTACTTCTGGTTTAATAAATAATATCCCGGTTCATCTTTCATGAGATGGGCTAATGAAAGTTTCAAAAAATCAAGATGTATGATAATACGAAAAGCGTTAAAACAATTAACACAATTTATTAAACTTTGTAAACAATTGAAGCCATTTTTGGGAGGTCGAGGGTCAAAAATATATCTTATGTTAGGTTTTAAATGCTGTAACTTACTTACCTGAGCAAACCTGATAAACTTGCAGGCCAAATTCCCAGCATGCCAAGTGACTGTGATCCTCCATATTATATCCGTCAGAACACTAATTAGTCCAACAGTCAGATCTGTGAACATAAAATATTAATGGTTTCATCACTTTAAGTAAGATACGTACTATTAATCTCGCGTTTACAAATACTAAATTTAAGGTTGTAGAAAATAATTATAAGATTAAAACCTTTAAAGGAGAATGTTTGGTTTTAAGTAAGATACGTACTATTAATCCCACGTTTACAAATACTAAATATAAAGTTGTAAAAAATAATTATGAGATTAAAATCTTTAAAGGAGAATGTTTGGTTTTATAATGTGAAATGATTACTTATGTGTTCGATTTATTTATATAATTCAATGTATTGTCTTTTTTCACTGAAAGTTTTACTTTCAATACTTTTCGTCAAGTTATTAAAATTAATTTTGTATAAGACCCTCACTTTGACAGTTTAATAAATTTTCTTTCTCTAAAGTTTAGTTATTACTAAAATATTAAGTATTTGGATTTCTGTAATTCATTACATTTCATAGTATTTAATTTTTAAAACGCATTAATAAAAGCAAATGGGTGGTACACTAGACTATTTCAAAATTCAGTGAGTCCTTAAGTGGCACACTGGCCCGAAAATGTCGCCATCCCAGTGAACACTGGACTGTAGTTTTCCAATCCAAGTCCCTTGCGGTATCAGGAAGACGCCAAAAGCTTTGCACTGATGTAAGATAGGCTGCCTACACAAGCTGTCTTCTGGCGACATCTTATTACGATTTTGATAAAATGGAAAGTTTGGGAGAAAACAGTTCATCATTAGGTTAAGATGGCTGCCTCATTCAGTGAGAATATATAAATCACTGTGAGGCTACACGGCTGTATAAGAGTTTGTGTCATTTTCTGGAACTACTTATTTATTATGTCTAAGTTATTACTCCAAATCGCCCGTAACCTATAACCATCATTTGTAATGTCAATAAGAAAGATGGGAAAGAAAACTACAAATAATGTATCTCAAGGTAAAGAGGAGAGCTCACTGCTAATTCTCAAGTATCCTAACATTTTCTATGGTGACCCTATCAAAGAATTACTGTTATGTTAGAGGAATGCTAAATCTGGAGTCCTGTTTCATCGAGACACGTTTTATAGCTCCGTAAATATGCTTAAAAAGTCTTTGAAAATAAGCTAATGTTACATTTTCACGAACAAATTTATATTAATAAAAAACTTTAGGGTTGTCAAGGAAAAAGAGCCCGGTTGGAATGCTCAGACTTTATTTTGGTGTGAGCCATATTTTAAAATAATTCATCATAGAATTAAATATTGCGTTAGAGCTTAACGTCTGCGCGACAATTTCTCGCTTACCTAGGCGGTTCTCTTAATTACGTATGTGTTAGTATTTAATTACCCACACATAGGTGGATATACGGGCTGAGACGTATACATAGTTTGTTCTGGTTTGATGTTAATGGTGTTGATTTAATTAGTTGGTTTAGAAAGTGAACTTTAAATAAATAAAGTAACGAAATTAAATAGTAATAGAAAACAAGCTTACTAACTTACGGAGTTCAAGTTGAGACAATCATGTCCGTTCATAATTTTACAAAAGTTTATTAACTGTGGCTTTTGTATTCTAAATGTATTACAAAATACTTTAGTTTTTATTGTAATTTCATTAAGGTTGGATGGAAGGATATGCGAGAGAAAGCCTGTGTTTCTGCAGATTTTATGAAAAAACATTTTTTTTATCATAATAAATAAATTTTCTTCACGTGTTGACTTAAAACAGTTGTTTAATATCTGTTAAGGGTGTTCTGGAATTTAGTGACCACTTTTACCTTCATTTAAAAAGTTTCTCATCTAATGTTGCTATGCTCATGATGGATTCTCAACAATTTTTATTATCAACATGTGAAGAAAATTGAACTCTAGATTTGTACTGGAACAATATTTTTTTTATTTTGACATAAAATTTGAAAAATCACTGGCCCTTTCTCGCGTTCCCTTCCATCTTAAATATTTTAAAAAAACGCTTGCACTAATATAAATTCATCAGTAACTTGGGCACCATTCGAACAACTGTGTAGACCACTTTTAATCCGAATATATGAACACGTGGAATAAGGCTTCAAGCTCGACTATACTGGCTTACAGGTGACTGTGAGGTCAAGATTCTAATCGCTCCCGGTATATTAATTGCGGGATTTTCTTAAGTGAATTTCATATAATTTCATTACTTGATAAATAAGTTATGTATTGTTAAAATGAACAACTCACTGAGAACATTAGTCGATCTCTGTGAAAGACCGTTACGGCAATCGAACTAAATTCATTTGACTGAGCATTCATATGTGGTACTAACTGAAAAAATTGAAATGACTATCAATTTCTAAGAATTGAATGTGTTTAAACATAAAAACTATAACTATTTTTAAAGAATTACAGAAATAAATCAAATACTATGTATTTGGTAAACTTTTACGCTAATGCTTACAACGGAACCATTGATATTTTCTAAAAATGCCCGAGTAGAAAAATAATATATACAATTTAAAACATAGTGGTGAAATTTAAATAGATTCTATATTTTGAGTAATGAAGGAAAAATACTTTCGTAAGTTTATCACAACCTCACAGTGCTCACCAGTGATTGCATTCTCAGTAAAATAATATTTATAGGTTTTAAAGAGAATTAGCTTAGGACATAAAGTGGTTTTATAGAGAATATTAATCTTCTTCTTACAAGCTGTTGAAACTTCTACTCGCATGAAAACCAATAAGAACGTCAGACTTAACATTTTAATTGGGTTAAAAGTTCCATTTGACGTTGCGATAATTGAACATTCGTTAGTCATTGAATTTAAACGAAATGAAGAATTGGTATGAACAAAGAATCTCACACCCCACGCCTTGGTACGTTAAAACCCGAGGTATACCCACATCAGTTATCATGTGGGCTAAGGCATCAACCTAGTTTAACCTGGATGTTTAGTACTGGGATCCAGGCTGGGTGCAATGAGGATTTGTTTACCTTAATGTATTTCCACTCTCTCTCCAAGAAAATGCAGGTACATAATACATTGCATCCAAATTTTATCCTTCTCATCACTAAATTATTGTAAATATATGGATTGTCATGATGGTATAGCCATAATCATAAATTCAGCTATTTGCGATTTTGACATCCTTGTCCAAATAATCACAAATGTGAGTTTTAGTAAAGAAAAGCGAAAATATTATTTTATATAATTAAACTCTTAACCTCTATGCACATTCCTCTGCATGTTTGTTTGTTGCCAGTAAACTTAAAAAGTACTCGTCGGATCGTGATGGGATTTCTTTTGTTGTACTTCTTAATAGGGTGAGGTTCAATCCTCGGTCCAGGCAAAGATTTATCTGATTACCAAACCCCACCTTCACCTCTGACAAGACATCTTGTGAATGTGGGGAATACCAGGTCTCCACCGTGGTTCGTATTCCACGTTAAACTGTAGGTCCTCCATTTCATCTCACAATCACCCTACCATTGTACATTAGGGTAAGTGCGTATAGCCCGAACGGGTAGTAAGACACGGTACTAATAATACTAGTAATAATAATTAATAGGGTGAGCTATATGCCATCACGCTATCTCATCAGCAAGCGCCCAAAACTCAATGGTTACCGTTACATCAATGGTTACTCTTACTTTAATGGTTACTGTTTGCCCTTTTACATAATTGATACCCGCATCAGTGGTCAAATAGTCGAAGGCTTCACTTTCAAGTTAGACGGGTCTGTTGAAGACGAGGATATTGGAGTTCGAATCCTGGTCAGGTTTACTGAAGGTGGATTATCTTTAAATTATTTTTCACTCTCATTCCACGCAAATGTGGGTAGACTACCTCTAAAATGGTTCTTCCTCATCCCTTCCCCATTTTAGTGATTTTCATATATACATATACGTGGTATAACGTGAGCAGGTAGTAAGACGTGGCGATAGAAAAAATCCATTGGTTGATAATTTTGATCTCGACTTAGATAAATAAGTAGATAACCAAACCTTAAGGTGTGGCAGAAGGGAGTGTAAGTATTTTTCAATTTTTATAGAATATATTTTTTTGGCAAAAATAATTCAAATATTTCTCCAGTAGCAACATATAGGTTAGTTTTATGCACATGCTAATATCAACAGAGCTTGAATATCTGTCAAGGGTGTCCTGGAATGTTGTCAAAACCTTTTAAATAAATAAATAAAGTTTTGACAAAATTCCAGGACACTCTTGACAGATATTCAAGCTCTGTTGATAAGACTGATTGCAAAACCCTTCCTTCACCTCTGACAAGATATCTTGTGAATGTGGGTAATGCCAGGCCTCCACCGTGGTTCGAATTCCACTGTAGGTACTCCATTTTCATCTCACTATCACCCTAACATTACACATTAGCCTAAGTGCGTATAACCTGAACGGGTAGTAAGACGCAGTGCTAGTAATAATATAATGTAGTGGTAAAATGAGCGTCATTACATGTCTGTTGAATTAGTCGAATAGGTGTCAAAATATTTTTATTGTAGTCGAGTATGTGTTTATAAATATAAGTTAGATTAGTCAAATGGGTCTCTGAATGCATCTAATTAATAAGTGCAATGATTATTAATACATGTCCGGTGAATAAGTCAAATGTTTCAATAGTGTACTTACATGACCATCATTTAATTTCTCGTGTATTTTTTCATATAATGACTAAAAAAGTTAGAAATGTTAGAATTTTTTTTATTACTACGCAGGGCTTGGGTGTGAAATCCACTTAGTGAGAATATGTTATAATAATAAAAAAAAAATTATATTTAAATAGTTAGAGAACATTTTCTTGACGTTTATGGACCTGCTAAGTTATTATCTTGACTGTCCTAACTCAACGTTTCTTGGTAGAATGGAAAAGCGATTGTGAACACGAAGGAAGAGAAATGCACTTGTGATATTACTGGAAAATTCTTAAGAACAAGATAAAGGCACCGTGGTCTAACGCGCTACTCTCTCAGTATACTAGACTGCCGATTACGGGAAGATCAGGGTTTTAATCTTGGTCGGGTGTAATAAGGTGTTTTTTTCTTCCAAAATTTGGGCACACTTCCTCAAAATATAACCTTCCTAATCCCTAAAAACCCTTAGCGTATTTAGTATATAAGGGTAAAACCCGAACGTGTAGTAAAACTAGGTGCTAGATAATATTTATAATTTCAATTTCCTTTATTATAGTGCTGGAAAACAGTCGTAATACGTATAACAGGCCAGCATTGAAAAGTACACAAGTACCTTACAAATACATATATTTACATGAGAATATAAGATAAACAACAATAGCTAAATATATATTTATACTGATGATTAGTTACGAAAAAAAGTAATTAATAATGATAAGAATAAAATATAGCAATACTTACAAATAACTCAAGATTAGTTAAGTAATAATATGTAAAAAATAAATCATAATATTGTAAATTTAAATATTATAGGCAGAACCTCTACTTGATAAATTATTGATAAGGGAGTTCCTTAAATAACTCCCTTAGTTTAGTTTTTCTTTTATCATAAAAGTCGAATTCGATAAATATAGAATTGGCTCTATGGATAAAACGACCTATAGGGCTTACCTTATAAGAGCTATTGAGAAAAAATAATTTTGGTTTACTAGAAGCTCGAGAAGGGATATGAACGCCTACATGATCAAGGGCAGATTTGCAAGAAATTTTGCTATTGAAAATATTAAAAACAAAAAGGGCATCACAATAAAGTCCACGTGAGAAGAGAGTTTGGAGCCTTAATAGGTTTAGAATTCTATCATAATCATAATAATTCCGGTTAGTAAAGAATGTATCATAGCACGCAGCGACAAATTTTCTTTGGACGTTTTCCAACCTAAGAGAGTCAGTTAAGGTAATGGAATTCCAAGCAACAGTAGCATATTCTATCTTAGGTCTAACCAGGGCGTAGTGCAGACATAAAAAACAGTCAACTTTCTTAAATGATGAAATAATAAATTTAATAAGTCAAGTAATTTCAATAATTGGGAAATGACATGGTCAACATGATAGTGGAAATAAATTTTGTTATCCAGGAGAACACCAAGATCATTAATATAAAGTGTGCGAACTATGTTTTCATTAATAATAATAATAATAATAAAACTTAGCACTGCGTCTTACTACCCGTTTGGGTTATACGCTTAAGTACTAATTACGCTAATGGGTTAGGAATTGGGAAGGTTTAATATAGAGGAAGTGAACCCACATTTTCGTGGAGGTAGTGTGGAAAACCATTTAGGAAAAACCACCCCAGTTCACCTGAGCAAGGTTCAAATCTTGACCTCCCCGTACTCGGTAGCCTAGCTCAACAAGAAACTAGTGCGTTAGCTAACTACGTCACAAAGGTGGATCTACATGCTCGAAAATAAAAATAAAATAAAGGTTCTGTTGAACACGAAATATTTAATCAGACTAGTGGCACTTTTGTGAAATTCATAGGACGAACAATACAGATGCCGTTTTTCAAACTAAGAATACCTCTTAGGGGTATATTTTGAAAATGAGTTGTGCTAGTCTAGACGAAGAGTAAATTTCTATACATTGTATACACAAGTGACATCAATTCATTTCATAGTAAGCCCAACTGAATCACGATCGTCACACAAAGAAAGTAAGACGACAACTCGTGTGATATAACCCCAGATACTATTTCGTCGTCCATACAGCAACACAATACGTTTTAAATCGAGGGCTTAAAAGTTTTCTCTTTTCTCCTATCTTTTTTTTTTATCACATTTTCATCCCTTAGTATATATAGCTTTCAATTTTTATCTCTCTTGTCCATGTTGTTGTCCAGCTATTCAGTCCATGAACGTCTGAAGTATCAAGATGTCAATGCGGTCCTCAATGGAATCTTCTCATCCTCTACCCAAAGCTATTTATGTGGTGTGAAAAAAAACCACTGGTTTAACATTTCGGGGATTTAAGCAACTTGTGTTTTTTATTTTATAAAAATCATTTGAAAAATATGGCCGGCTTTTTACACCACAGCCCGTATTCGTGGATTAAATTTAAAGCTCATCTAGACTATTTTTACGGTGGTATGAAGGTCAAGGTTTGAATCCAGTTTGTGTGTAATGTTAGTTGAGTATTTACTAAACGGTTTCCTAATTTTCCTCAAAACTATACCTTATTTTTTCTTTGTTCTAATATTATGGTTAAATTCTGATGACACGGACAGGTGACTAGACGTGGGGTGTGAAATAAATGTTATAAGAATACCAACTGGATGTGTCCAGACGTGGATATATAGTCGGATTCTGGAAGTAAGAAACTTTGAAGGGAAAAAAACGCATAGTAATTTGTTAAAATGTGTTATTATTGTTATTATTATTTTAACACCGAACCTTAACACATGTTCACGTTCACTAATTGTTACTATTATTATTTATTTCATTTGTAGTGATATTATCTATTAAAACTAACAATTATTGTGGACCACATGAATTTACGACTGAAAATTGTTTTAATAACTTTTATAACTGGCTAAAAATGTTATTTCCTATAAAAACTCTATACGTACTTTACATGCATTCAAAGTTTGGTTGAGACCCGTATTTCAGATAAAATTTTATCTGCTACACAAACACTGAAGATATATTTATTTTTATTACATGGGAATAGGACCAAAAGTTTTATTAGTTTTGAATTATAAACTTTAGCAACCTCTTTTAAAAAATAATTTTTACCTTTCAAAACTAAGGATTTAAAAAAAATGTATCGTGTCTTACTAACCGATCAAGTTATACACACATTAACTATTTACGCTAGTGTGTTAGGTATGAAAAAGGTTGAATATATAAGAAATTTCACATATTTGTGTGGAGGGAGAATGGAAAATCCTTTAGGAAAAATCACACTCAGTACAACCGAGATTTTAACCCCAATCTCCATGTTAGCAGCAGTATAATCCATGTTGGAGTGACGCCTTAGATCATGCAGCCATCAAAGTGGGTACTAATTTATTAAGACTTATTTTATGAGGTGATAATGAAAAGGGAAGCTTAGAGGAAATACGTTCGCATTAGCGTGGGAAAGAGTTGGGTAAACTGTGATAAATCATGTATGTAAAAGCACTCCAAGTGCATCAGGCAGGGGTGGTTGCTACGGTGGGAAGCAGAAGTGTGTGTGTGTGTGTGTGTGTGTGTGTGCGTGCGCACGCGGGTGGGAGATAATGTTTATTCAATCATTTTTCACTGCCAAACTGACTTGGTCAACGATATCTATTTCAAAATTTTGATACAATTGTCTGAGAAAATAAAATAAAATTGGCAAACCCACGATAATGAATTGTGTTTACGCTCACTACCATCTGGAATGTATATTTATCAAATAGTTATATACTTCATCACGTCAAACATTTTTTTTGTGACGGTGTGACCTCACACCTATATTAGATACAAAAACAAAGTAGAGCGTGACGAGAGCAATAATAGAACTGAAAGCAGCTATTGTGGACCTTTACTGGAGCGTCTGACATCTGCACCAGGGTTTCCACCCGTCCCGTATTTTACAGCACTGTTCGTATTGAACCCACAGTAGAGTCCCAATCATCCGACCATCAATTATCCGACAGTCCGCTTTATCAGACATATCATATATCACGTTCTGTTGGCTTGGCCTCGCCACAAGGAAGAAAAGCAAAGCTGGTAAACATATTTAGTCACCGATTTCTTAAACAGGTACTTTTGCATTTTACATACTACAGTATATAATAAAAGTTGCATTTAATTAATTTAAAATTCATTGCTCTGTTTACATTAATAAAATAATAGTTTTGTAATTTATTACATTATTTATACTAAATAATAATTACTAATAAACCTTATTCTGAACATATTCTACACTTGGATTTAATTTTGAATTGATTAGTCCCAGCGTCTCCCCTGGCTTCCGTATTACTCGACATTTCGGTTATCCGACCATCCTCGGTCTCGTTTAGGTCAGATAATCGGGAATCTACTTTAGTCGACTCAGTCGTTTGAAGGTTGGGGATGCCATAAAATAAGAAATTAGATTTTTAATCACTTATAAAGTAACGCTTTAACCAAGATTACATTCAAAAATAACTCTACCATCCCCCCCCCCCCGAAATATCTTATTTAAGCAACTGGTATCAGGTTAAGATTTAAACCTCACGTTCATTAACAATCATGTCTATTGCAATTATTCCTTAGACCTTGTGACCACCGATGCAAGGTATTATATATTTGATGTTTTTCTTTCTCTATAGATATTTTTGNCCCCCCCGAAATATCTTATTTAAGCAACTGGTATCAGGTTAAGATTTAAACCTCACGTTCATTAACAATCATGTCTATTGCAATTATTCCTTAGACCTTGTGACCACCGATGCAAGGTATTATATATTTGATGTTTTTCTTTCTCTATAGATATTTTTGGAGTAATTAGCGCTTAGTTGTGTAATTAGCTGGCATTAATTGATTATTATATTCAAGGAAGCTTTAGCTTTTTCAGATAAATATCAAGCTACTAAGTAAAAATTTCACTAACATCCGCGATGCAAATATGTTTTGTCACTTCGACAAGTGATGTAAATTAAATTTATTGGTCAAAATCACCAAACTCATTTGCGAAGCGTATAAGCACTTGAATAAGACATTATCTTTATACCAACCATTTCAATTGTCAGAAAAGTCCAAAGCTATCTTTAAATTATTATAGCTACAGTCCAATTTTTAAAAAGAACCTTTTATAAAATACTTTTTTTTTCTGTAAACATTGATAACATTTATTTTATCATTATTGTTATTTTATTGGTAGTTATAATATTTGTCAAAAGTTACTGTTGTGGATAACACGATTTAATGTATTTATGTTAAATTAGATCTAGTAAATTCTATAGTTGTCAAAAAAGGCCCTACCTACTAATATTGGACTTACATTTGATTCAGAATAACGCACAGATTAGATCGCAGGGACATAAACCAAAGTGTATCAGACGAAAATGAACATTATCCGAAGCATATCGTCTTAAAGATCATAATCACGATGCGTGTTGGTATTTAAAACTGTGTGATGTAGTTTTTATTAACTGTGGTATCTTACTATCCCTTTGGGGTATCCACATTTAATCACACTAAGGTGTAGGGATAAGCACGAAAAGATTTAGAGGAGATATAACCAAATTTTTATGGAAGAAGAATAGCAAACCATTCAGGAAGGAAAAAAAACACACCAGGATATTCGATAGGGAATAAAGCCCCGAACTCAGAGGACCAAACTAGAAGAGTGTGACGTCTAATCCACGTGCCCACCAATGCACGTGCCCATCATTTAAAATGTTTTCCAACTACTTAAATATTTACACAAATTCTATATATTTCTACGGGTCGACTTAATACTGAAGGGTCATTAATTTGTAGCTATTAATCTCGCCACTGTTTTTAATGTTTGGTTCCCTTCAACATATTCATTGCCGTTAATTAAAAAATGAATCACGTCCCAAACAGAAAACACGCTCGTGTTAATGTTGCAGACATTTTTAATTTACTTATAATTACAGCCGACCAATTTTTGTGTGATTTAATAAAGACTTTTTTAAAAAAGATTTATAGTGAAAATAAAATACCACAGCTTAATTCACTATGTTACTTTTTTTTACAGCTGCTTACTGTCAATTAGGGAATGCCCTCAGCTTACTGTATTCATGATTTATAAGCTAAATTTTAAGGTGAGAGAGTAGGGAACATGAATTAAAAACAGTATTTTTTGCAGATCTTAAATAAAAAAAGTTATTGGTTAAAATTTTTTAATAATTATCCAATATAAACAAAAGAGTTTGTCTTCACATTGTGACATCAACAATCCGACACCTTAGCTAGGTCGGTAGCTTCTGTGTACTGAGATAAGGAGCTTGGGTTTGATTCCCGGCATGGTGAAATATGGGCTTACGCATTCACATTGATAAATTATTAACGCCCAGGTATTGGATTTTGTGCCTGTCCTAGTATTAAGTTAAATTATAAGGCTGATGAAAATACGACACAGGATAAGCTGGGTGGTAGTGAAAAATATATAACTTGAATTAAAAACTGGCCCAGACCACAGTCTGGAAACAGTAATGGATGTAAAAAAAAAAAAATTATTATTATAATTATTAGCACCGCGTCTTACTACCCGTTCGGTTTATACGCACTTACACTAATGTGTAATAGTAGGATTATTATGAGATGAAATGGAGGACCTACAGTTTACGTGGAATCCGAACCACGGTAGAGGTTTGGCATTACACACATTCATAATTTGTGATTAATACACGTTTTGTCCGAGGTGAAGGAAGGGTTTGACAATCAGATAAATCTGTGCTTGGACCGAGGATTGAACCCCGGACCCTAGCACATAAGTCTGACACCTTACCCCTAGACCATCAGGCCACCTAAAAATTTTTTATTAATAATTGTGATATTAACCGGTTTATTTTATTTCAGCACCGCGTCTTACTATCCGTTCGGATTATACGCTGTCAACAGTTCTTGAATGTCTGTCAAGGGTGGGATGAAATTTGAGGAAAATTTTTATCTTAATTTAAAAATGTTCTTCATCTAATGATCATGAGATATTCAATAATTGTTGATATCACCACGTGAAGAAAATTAATCTTTTATGTATGTACTGAAGAAATATTTTATTTCTTTTGAGAAAAAGTTTGTCTGTAAAAAATTCAAACGCGCTGCCCTTAATTCACGTTTCCTATATTTCCACCTAAATAAAATGCCACAACAATCATACGAAATGAATAGATAAAACCAAAAAAATCACTAATTGAGCTCAATTCGGCCTTATGGATCAACTTTTGGATTTCAAACGACTTCACCAAACCTGACAATATATTTATATGTAATTTATACAAACTGAATAAAAAGATGGTATACGCAGTTATCTCCTCTCACATCGGTGGAAGCGTGGACTTAGGCGTCAATCTCACAATAGACTGGATGGCCGATGCCAGGGAAATCGGGGTTCAAATCCCAATTGCTTTTACCTGAGTGTTTTTCTTACGTAGATTGTTGATCACACTCCCTCACCACAAATGTGGGAACAATCTACTAACATTCTACTTGTTTTTCAACTAGTGTAAAAATAACAATCGAACACAGCTATTGCTCAGCCACTAAGCTGTCCAAGATTCGCACCCCGCTTAAAGTCATTCTTCATTAATAAAAATAATGTCATCTCTACTTTGTCAGTATATGGATAGCCAGGACGGTTAGTATCACTGCTCGTTTGGGTTATACGCCTATTTACTAATTACACTAATATGTTAGAGATTATGAAGATTTGTTTAGAGTAAGTGCACCCACATTTTCGTGGAGGGAGGGTGGAAAACCATATAGAAAGAACCACCCTTGGTGTACCCAACCGGGATCAAACCCCGATCTCCCCGTCTTCAGCAAATTAGTCCAAAACGAGAGTGGCGCGTTAGACCATGTGACCACAGATGAGGGTATTTAATAGTTAACATACTTTTTAACACATTTATTGCTACCTAGTTTTATGGTCAAATGGTCTAAGGCATCAATCACTCTCACATTACACTTGACTGTTGATGAGGGGGATATTAGGGTTGAAATTCTGGTGGGTGTACTTGGGATGTTTCTTTGTATTAATTTCTCACTCTACCTCTCTGCAAATTCGGGTCCACCTTTTCTAAATTATACCTTCCTCATCCTTAACACATTAACGTAATTAATGTAATAGGGTATACAACCCTAACGGGTAGCAAGACGTGAGGAAAATCAAACACACATTTAAATGGATTTCTTGACGCGTTAGTAATGAAGATGATAAGTTTTCTCTTTTTTTTATTTATTTAATGTGTTTTGCGTGCACTTTCTAAACCAACTCGTTATATTAGCACACAATTTATAAACTAACTTAAATCTAGAACAGACACAACACCCAGGGCCCGGCTGTCAATTCATCACTGTGAAAGGGTAATCTTACTTTTTCACCAATTATCAAAGTTTCAGCCAAGCCGGGCGTCAAACTCAGTTCCCTTATCTTGATCGACAGATACGCTACCGACTGTGTTATTGTGCCAGACAGTGATATATAGAGGAAATTAACCCGAGTTTACGTGGGCATGGGACGGGAAAACGCAGGGATAAACCAAATGCTGTAAACAAAACCACCCAGTGGCCCCGACTGAGATTCGAACCTCCACTTCTCCGTCAACAGAGACCCTCTACAATAGAGTCTAGCGTCTTAAGCCACGTAACACTATTCACGCAAATATTATCTAAAAATATCTACCTTCCCACAGAATTATTGTGGTGTTAACTAGTTTTATATGATTTTTGTCATAATAATCTATATTCACTTTCCAATTTAAAAATTATTATAAAAATAGATTTACATACTACTACTAAAAAAATAAAATAAGTTAACCTTTCTTCATGGAAGAGAATGAAAAATTAAATTGAATCTTAGTATTTAATTTTCCGCTAATGAGACTTAGAAAACATTAAAAACCGTCTTCTTGTTAACACTGTAGCTGGAACTTTATATCCCCCAAGACATAATTATTCATCTTACTATGAGGCGAGTCTTGGGTTCCAAGATGATTCGAGACAGTTTTAATTTAATTCAATCATAATTAAGTGCTTTGTGTGAGGTGAAATCGCTTTAGTTAGAGCTACCCACAATTCCTCTTATGGGCGTGTCACGTTATAAGTTAAGACAAAGGAACCTCCATCATTGTCCCATTGTGAACCATTCATGGCGTGGAACGAATTTTAACCAGAAAAGCACCTTCTAGCATCAATATATTTAGAATACACAATTTGAAAGATCACCTAAGTTTTCCTCGTATTAAATAATTTTTCTCGTTAATCCATTAATGTGCCAAATGCCATACTTGGGTTCAAAACGGTGCAAATCAAAAATTTTAAATTGTCATTAAAAATAATTTGGGGTGGGGGGAGCTACACTTAACTTGCACTCCCCCTTCCCCAAACCAAAACAGTCATACCATCTTCAGGGTTGGGCTTCAAAAACGTATTACTTGGGGCAAAAACTGTGCTAAATAGGTGAAAAATGTAATACTTGGGTGCATAATGTAATGCTTGAGTGCAAAATAGTGGTAAATTTACAATTTAATTCAGATGGGGTTGCGAAGTCAACTTAAGTGATCTCAGTTATAGAGATTTGAGACCGATATTAGTTCTTATTTAAAAGGTTCAAATATTGTTCTCAGTCAATAGTGCATCTATCTGGGGAACTAAGGAGCCATTGTTTGATTACCTGGATGCACTAAAAGTGTATCATTAGTGAAATCTTGATTTCTCCTATTTCAAAAGTAAATTGATAATAATATGACTATGTGGTGTGTTTGTTCTAGAATTTAGTTATTTTAAAGTTGAGTGAAGATTATATAAATTTGTTCGTAACGTTCGGGTTAAAATACTCATATTAAAATAACAAATAAAAGAATACAATTTATACTAAAATAAAAACCGCATTGGTGGCCCCGTGGTCTAATTTAGGTGCTACTCTCACAATAGACTCGACTGCCGAAGACGAGGAAATAGTGGTTCAATCCCAGTTGGATGTACTGAGGGTGGTATTCCATTAATGGTGTTCCACTCTCCCTCGAAGCGAATAAATGTACACTTCCTCTAAACTCAACCTTCAAAATCTCTAACACATTAATGTAATTAGTATATAGACGTATAACCAGAACGTGTAGTAAAACGCAGTGCAAAATAATATATATTAAGCTAAGGTCTACTCCAATCATTCATTACATTTTTATTTATATATATTAATCGACCAATAATAATGGTTAAAATAAAATATATATTTACTTTTGATGGAAAAAAGAAAGATTATATTTTGGTAAATT
Source organism: Timema poppense (assembly GCA_902141375.1). Taxonomy (NCBI): domain Eukaryota; kingdom Metazoa; phylum Arthropoda; class Insecta; order Phasmatodea; family Timematidae; genus Timema; species Timema poppense. The sequence goes on from CABFOV010001227.1 coordinate 118,481, forward strand.
AGAGTAAACATATTAATAAACCCATGGTGTTATATATACTTAATTAACTTTGAAACACAAAATATTAAATGGGTATTATCAATAAAATATATGGCACGCCTTAAGTATATACATCTTAGTATCTACGTTGGTAGAGTGTGTGTATTCTAAGCTAAGAGTCCATGTATACATTTCATGCATGACTAAAAATATAACATCCACGAAATTGATGTTTTGCTGTTTCACAGTAATAAAGTATCGGTCAGGATAGTAAGTTTTTGTCTTTTATATAACTATATTTTGTATTCGTGTAGTAGGCTGGTAAATTAAGTCAGGTTAAATACCCATTATCAAATAATAAAAAGGGTATACATTTTAGAAAAATGTTCACTCACAATTTTACAAAATAAAATAAATCAATTTGAATTGATTACTTTTGAATGAAATTTTCTCTCTTATGAATGTAGCCAAGTAAAATATATGTTCTGAAGTGTAAAACATCTTTTGATTAATAGTTCATTAAAAAAAGTCTATCTTTAAGAAATAGTTTTCACAAAAACATAATTTGTCAAAGATCTGCACAAAATTACTCCATTCTTCTTTTATCCACTTCCAAAAAGATCTGTAGAATATTTTTTTTATAAACTCTATAGTAAACTAATAAAACTTGAAAAAAGTACAGTATTGAACCTAAGCTTAATAAAAGTAGTCATTGTTCAGAAAAGTTCAGAAATATTTTCTTTCCCCCGTTGATGGGTCACAAAAAAAGCAGAAAAGTTTTCCAGATAGTGTTTTGTATGAACTTTTTTTTTAACAACACAGTAATTGCTTCAGGATGTTTGACCCGTCTTAAAACTTTTAAAAGAGCATTTTCATTTTATACACAGCACAGCTAGGGAGGGGGGTAAAGGAAGGGAGAGGATATTTTGAAAGCCTAATTTGAAAGTTTTGAGGGGCAGTCCTATTTTATTTTAAATTTATCGGTTAATTAATAGGTATAGACTTATATACATTAATTTAAAGTCTATAATACAATATATTTAATCATTAAATATATATTAGCTATGCGAGAATATTATTTACAAGCCCACGTGGACTAATCGTAAAGCTCACTTAGTTTGATTTTGCGGTGACAGGGAGGTTGGATTTTAAATTCAAAACATGTTCTTAGAAATGCTTTCTCAAATATTTTCTCTTTCTCTCTTGCTTTCCACGCAAATATGTGTACATTTTTTCCAAATTATGACTTCTTAATCCTTACCCTATAAAAGTATTTAAATATGGCATTTAGACGTAGTGAAAATAAATTATCTACAACTGTGTTTCCTAGCGTATGTCAGTACACCGTTCTCTGCACTACTTCGCATGAAACTGATTATCTATAGAATTAACGTCCAATAGACTATACCTATGCTTCCCAAACTTTCACCAGCTGCACAACCTTTTAAGGACCATGACCTAACAAACGTATACCTCCAATCTTTTTTTTGAAAATAAAAACCTATCTTGCAACGTATAAACGGTCGTTTCGGATTTTAACAAATCTTTATTGGTAATCTATGTAAAGACGTAAAAGAGAGGAAAAAATACTTTAAAAGTACATGGCATCGAATCGAAATTGAAATCTTAATTTGTTTGTTTATCGGACTTACAATTGTAAAACCTCATTTTATGGCCATTAAAAGTCTGTGGTACGTCGCTTACTCTTTGAAACACCTCGCGTAATCCCGGGGGTATAAGTACACTCCAGCTAACCTGGAATGTAGCAGTCTTACCTTGACGGATTACCCTATGAGAATGACCCTATATTATAAGCTATACCATTGTGGAATAATGAAAGGTGTGCTTGATACCTTATAGATTAAACTAAGAGTACCTCCACTCGCGTCGTTAGTAGGGCTGACATGGAGGAAACATACCCTAAATGATCCGCTAGAATGACACAATATTAGTACCGTGAAATAAACAATGAAATGATTTATTGAGAAAATTGTCCATATTTAAAGCAATGCCTAATTTATTAAGGGATTGTTTTGTGTGACTTGTACAGAGTGGTCCAATTAAAGCGAACCCTTTTCCAAATGAAATATAATATCTTACAATGGACAAAATATTAATTTAAAAAGTTCATACATTTCTTAAAACCTTTGGAAATGTATTTACTTACGCTTTGGCATTAGGAAATCTAGAGTTCATTGCCGCACTTAAACAAGTACGCCACGCATCCCTATCTTGAGCTAGTTCTATCCAGTCCACCTTATTAACCCCATTTATTTCAGGTCCACTCTAATGTTATCCTCCCATCTGCGTATAGGTCTTCCCAATAGTCTCTTCCTATTGAGTTTACCAGTCAATACCCTGATCACGACCTATATATAGTGTCACCCAAATGTGATCCGTCATTCGCAATGGACATTTGAACTCACTAACGAGAGCTGTACACGACCCTGCAAAATCAAACCTGGTGAAATGGCATCAACCTCTTGGTGAATTCTGGCCTTCAGGTTTCAATATCTTTGAGTCGATGAGAAAAAACCTCTTTCAAATATTCCTATGAGAATTAATCGGAGGCTGTTTAATCCGGTGACCACGAAGGTCATGGAACGTCATACAACTGGAAAATGATTTGTCCTGTGAAGAATCTGCGCAGTGTTTCCATGCCATGACACGGCTCATCACACCATGGAAGCACTGCTCAGGTCTTACCTAATTAACGACACGAACGTAACGTTACCCAATTATCCATGGTCATGTGACCATCTGATCTATGTTGGGAGATAATCTAGCCCCTTTCACAATTTCACACATTGTCTTACTACCTGTACTGTCCGGACTGTCAGCGTATTCACAATAATGGGATGAAGATGAGAAAGGAAGAATTTAATGTACCCACACTTTAATGGAGGAGAAATGTAAAACCTTTAAAGAACATTAACCCCTAGAGATCCGGCTGGTACTTTGAAACCAACCTCCTTGTCACCGGTGAAACATACCAAAATAGGTGCACACCTTAGCCCACGTGCTCACCAATGAGGGTTAGTTACGTCTAAAAAAATGTATTTACTGTTACTAGGCCTAGTTATAACGGGATTGTTAATTGAATTTCCTCCCATAAAAAATAAAAAATAAAACGACATATTTATTTGAATAGGAAAATTTCATTTCACCAATGATACGTTGTTTGACCAAATCAGTAATCGAACATGACAACACTTAACCATTAAGTAGACGCACTGCCACCTCACATAGGGATTCCGATTTAAAAATTATTTACAGGGTGCATTGGCGGTCTAAGTTCACTGACAAAAGTCATAAGACAGAACACCCAAAACATTTATCTAAATCTAATATATATTCATACGTAAATTAATGTTATCTACAGTTGCCACTTTCGATTGATAAATACCAATACAGTACCTATAGAATAACATTAATAATACAATATAGTAAAATGTTATATTTTTTACCGCAAAAATACATGTTTGTATTTTATAAAAGGCTTTTCCGATGAAGAATGGACTGTACGTCGTTTCAGTAGGAAAATAATATAACAGTATCATTAGCAAAGGAAATAGCCTGCAAGCATCTTCTCTAATGAGATTATGGATTGTAGTTCCAAGCCATGTTCCGCCTCCTCTTGCTGGGAGGATGGTCACAGTTAATATTAAACACTGGTTCATTATCCATGAGACAAAACAACCTCTACGAATACTGTTTGAAATTCTCTTAGTTATTGTTTTCTTAGGATGTAACGATATATATATATATATTTTAAAGTGTCCCCTCAAAGACTGGTGCTTAATTTAGCCTCACACAAGTTCACACGACGTTTCTTTCAAATATTAGATTTATTATTATTATTATTATTATTATTATTATTATTATTATTATTATTAGCACTTAAGCTAAAGTGTAATGGTAGGGTGATTGTGAGATGAAATGAAGGACCTACAGTTTAACGTGGAATCCGAACCACGGATGGAGGCCTGGCATTCCCCACATTCACAAGTTGTGATTAATAAACGTCTTTTCATAGGTGAAGGAAGGGTTTGGTAATCAGATAAATCTGTGCCGGGAGAGTATTGAACCCCGTACCCCCAGCACCTTACCCCTAAACCACCAGGTCACCTTCAAATATTAGAGAATACGCTAGTAAATAAAAATATAACAAACGTTATTTATGTTTTAATTAAGTGCCAGAAACGTATCTATATTAATCAAATGAAGATTTTGTTTGTTTGTTACGAGAATTGTGCAATATTTACTACAAGTAGAGGTAAGGGATTTAAAAAATTAGTAGCCTCTGTGGTACGAACATTTGCACCTCGAAGCCGGAATATAATTTATTTTTATTAAAATATTTTAATTAGTTAAAAACCGGATTGTAAGAATATAAGTCCATAAACACTTTCTCCCAGGAAACGCTGGGTATTCAGATGGTCATATTAATCATAACTTTTTTTTTTATAAATTAAGGTATTGAGTAAACAATTGGTGATGTGGTTTCCCACCCTCTCATCAAGTGCATGTTTGTGCATTTCTATGTATTCAACCAAATTAGAGTAACTAACTCCCTAATTTAGAGTATATAAAATTTATAAGAAAAACAACTTCCAAATTCCCCGCATCGATGGACACATGGCTAAGGTGTCACTCTGTCAATAGACTGGATATCGGCAATCGGATTTTCACAGGAAGCTCGTTATTGGAAGACTGGTAACTTATTTTGTCACAGTGGTGGGAACAAAATATTATAGCTTTATTTACACGCTTATATACATAGCTAATCCCACCATCCCTTACGGTTTAGGCAATGAACTGTTCATGTAGCACAACAAACAAACAGCTTCGTACTTAATCCATCCTCACTGACTTCCTCCACACATTCCTATCCTTTCATACTTCCTTTGCTTCAACATCATCCGTACACCGAGTCATACATATTATTTTATCCTTAAGACTTTTAATGTTCATCTTTTCCACACATTCGCCTACAAGCATTATCCATGTCTTACATGGTTTACCCCCTTCCTTTTGCTCCACCTACTCTACCTCTATATATTTGCTTCGTCACTCAATACACACTCATCCTCTCAACATGCCCAAGCCGACGAAAGAAGCTTCTTTCACATTGAACTATTGGAATCCCTTTTAAACCGCGCTCCTTCAGCACCCATTCATTAGTGACTCTGTCCATACGAGTTTTACTCCTTCAGCACCCATTCATTAGTGACTCTGTCCATACGAGTTTTACTCCTTCAGCACCCATTCATTAGTGACTCTGTCCGTACGAGTTTTACTCCTTCAACACTCATTCATTACTGATTCTGTCCATACGAGTTTTACTCCTTCAGCACTCATTCATTAGTGACTCTGTCCATACGAGTTTTACTCCTTCAACACTCATTCATTAATGATTTTGTCCATACGAGTTTTACTCCTTCAGCACTCATTCATTAGTGACTCTGTCCATACGAGTTTTACTCCTTCGACACCCATTCATTACTGATTCTGTCCATACGAGTTTTACTCCTTCAGCACTCATTCATTACTGACTCTGTCCATACGAGTTTTAATCCTTCAGCACCCATTCATTAAAGTATCTGTCTATTCAAGTTTTACCCCATCAGCACCCATTCATTAATGACCCTGTCCTTACGAGTTTTTCCACATACATATCTTAGATATCTCGTTCCAGCCGCATTCACCTTGCTCTTGTGTTTCTTGGTCCATTTGATTAAGATAAATTAAACCGTAATCCGGGAAATTATTAAGTAATCCATGAATAAGAAGAAGTATTATTGGAATATATATATAAAAAGAAACAGAGTTTAGCAATGAGGATACCAGGGCTAAAATCCTGATAAAGTGTACTTAGGGTGATTTTTCATAAACGGTTATATACTTTACGGTTTTATTTAGTTTTCTTCCTGCTTCACATATACTATGTGTTTTTAGTAAATGTCTCCACTCTTAGGTAAATTAGCGAGAAAGTAGCGATAAATTATGTGTGATGCAACGTGATTTTTTGTTTTTATTTTCAGTTATTTTTTCCCCTTTCTCAGATAATTTCTGTCAGGTCTCGCAACGAGGTCAACCAGTGAGCAAATAGTTCTGTCCACGGTCATGAAAGGACATCTTACAAAAATGCTTTTTCCGTTAAAAAATTATAGAATGGTTGGAGTAAAAATAAATTAAAATATATGTATAAAAGCAAAATAAATGTCCCGGGTACACTTAGGGTTAGGTGGTCACGGGTTCAAACCTAACCGAGGTCTACGACTTTTTACCGAGCGAATAAAATCTATAACACATCTTCCCTCCGAGGAGAAGTAAAAACCTTTGGTCCTATGTCGATTGTGGCATGTAAAAAACCCCTGGAATGTATATGATATACCATTCCGACAACATTTTAGGAATTTTCTCGCTCGTTCAAAGAAATCCAGCACAAAGAGCAATGGGAAACTACCGCACTCTCACTACTTCCCTAGTACACGTGATTTCTCCCACATGGTGCTGGTGGGTGATGATAACCAGCCACAGGGTTGGGTGCATAAGCTGCTCCAGATATATATAAAAAACACAAGGAGTAATCTTTACGTTTGTAGACTCACTATTAGTTTTAATGAAAAATTACCATTAAATATATTTACATACTCCAACAAATTAAATATATTTTTGAATACTACAATAATATTATGATAAAAATATCGATAACTTTGTAATAATCTAAATTTAATGCAAACGTATGTTTGGACTTTTGTTTTCAGTATTATCTGCTGTCGGTTTTTGCTAAACACTCACTCTATGGGATTAAATGTTGAATTCCAAAGAATTTATTATATTTATCTTTAATAACATAAAATAAATGTACTACGAAATGTTTGTAATTATATTTTAATCTCAGAAAATTTAACTTATATATTTTTTTACCAAATATTACAATTATTTTTATTTCAACTATCTGACAAGGTAGTATTAAGGAGTTCACTACAATTAAAATGTATCAAAAACTAACCAATTATGTGCTATATTAACGGAAAAAACAGCACTGAAAAAATTCATTAGGGGCTATATCTGATATTTTATTAAATACATTTAAAATAACAATTTTACTCGCTTAGGTGGCTACAAGGTCTAAGGCGTACTCTTGCAACAGACTAGACAGTCAATGACGGGGAGATTGAGGTTCAAATCTTGATCGGGTATACTAGGGATGGTTTTTACAAAACGGTTTTACACTCTTCCTCCATACTGGTACACTCCCTATAAATATGATTTTCCTTATCTCTAAGAGCATTAGCGTAATTAGTACATAAGCGTCTAACTCAAACGGTGGAGATTTGAAAAAATTATTCTATCCAAGATAAGCCTAAATAGTCTACGGTAATAAAAAATAATTACAAATAATATGAGTTCATTATTTTTCTTTTTTAGTATTCTTAATTTATGCTTTTTGTTTTATTTTAAAATAATTAATGAATTTAACAAATAGGCCATTTCTGTTGGAGGTATTTACTAGAAATGGCTGTGTATTTTAAATTGATTTTACATTTATTTTTAAAGTTTAATAATTTAGAATCAGTGAAACATAACAAATTAATCCAAAAATATGGTTTGAATTATAGAAATGTTGTTTGCTTTTGCCAACATGATTAATTAGATAAATGGAATGGAATATATATACAAGTATGCATCCACATGGCCCATAAAAAATTAATCCCAATGGTTGAATTTGATTTGAAATAATTTTGAAATTGTAGTATGTAGGGGATATTCTGATAAATATTAATGGTAAATTTTAATTGAAGAATTATTGCTCCTTGTATTCATTTAAATGTAACCTTAAAATATTAGGACCTCTCCAAATAATGTTCAGGAATTTCCATATCAAAACCGGAGAATACGGGAATGGTGGGAGAGTGATTTTTAATGTACAATGAACAGCACTTAAATAGCTACGAGTACAATATTGGAATACCGAAACATTTAGATCGATGCTACTTGTGGAATATGAAGAGTATGAAACTGCCAACTGATTAATGAAATAAATAGTTTATATTTGTTTATAAAATTGATTGACTTTAGTTTAAAAAATATGTAATTGAAGTCTAATTTTGCTATTCAATGTTCAATGCAAATTACTTTACTCATAATATAGATCTTCTTTAAGCAATATAGAATTATTAAAATAGAAATTAAATCAGAAAATAAATTTGAAATTTAATCAAATAAAATGTTTTAAATCAGGTAAATTTGGTTTTAAATGAGATATTTAGTAGTTTTTTCCCTAGGGCTAGCTATTTAATCACAGTTTTTAATATATCTGTTTTTAAAATATAAACACTTTTTTATCTTTAAAAGTCAGTTTAATTTTATGGAGTTTAAATTTCAGACCTTTATGAATGGACATTCATGTCGTCTATTTATTTTTACCACATCTTACTACCCATTCGTGATATCCACATTTGAATACAATAGTAGATTAAAGGTGAGTAATATAGAAATATTTATAGAAAGAATATACCCGCGTTTGCATGGAAGAGAGGCGGGAAATTATTTATGAAAAAACATCCTACACCTTGTTGGTACTCGATCCCCGACCTCTACGGCACCATCAAACCAGACTGGATGAGCCTGATGTTTAGTACGCGAGCCTATTAATGCGAGTATCATGTTTTAAAGAGATTTGAGCATACTCTTCTCTTCTATTTCATTTCTGAAGAGAGACACTAGTTGAAATTATAGCCACCACATGGTTGTAGATTGTACTCGGGGCTTAGTATCACCACGGGAATAAAATGGGGCTAGCCATCGACGGAAGAAGGAACTGTTGAAAGAAGAATAACACACGGAATGTTTTATTTTTAAAGAGTAGACTAGTAAAAAAAGAGAAAATAAAATCTAGAATACAATGTAGAATGACAATAGGAAACTATAATACACTTTACTACAACAATAATAAAGAGGTAAAATATAAATAAATTTAATAAGAATTATCGAAATAATGTAAATTATATGATTTTCGAATTAGGTAAAATGAACTAAGTTTACCATTTCATTTAATATATCCACAAACATCCTTGAGGAAATAATATTTAACGTTCTACTAATACGGCTGTATATATAATTGATCCAAATAAAAACATTTCACATCTCCAGATTATATATATATATATAATTAGCAAATTTCTAACGTTGCCTATGGTAGGTAAGATTTATGAAAGGTCTTTTATCCTATCAAGATCCTACTATACAGTAGAGTTCTGACAGGGGAAATGGCCTTTTAGAAACCCCTTCCTGTCATAAATAGAGTATAAGTTAATTTAGTGGTTTTGTGAAATTTCTTTGAATTAAAGGTGATATGCTTCCTTGATGATAAATTCTAAAAAGAAAACGAATCTCTTCTATATTCAACGTTACGTATACTGATTGCGAGCAGTTATTGCCCAAACGGATAGTAGCATGGCTCAAGATGGGAGTGTGAGGTAAGCGACAAAAGATCGTTCAGTGCTTTTGCAGTTTTTATAGACAAACCTTTTTTTCCCCTACAAAATAATAAAAGGTTTCTTCAGTAGAAACATTGAGTTTAATTTTATTCACATCTGTGAACACATACTAATACCATTAACCTGTGAATAAAGCTTCGACGTACAACGCCTGGATAAAAAAAAACCTGTTCGCGCAAGTGTGTATAACAAGTTGCATAGAAGATAGGTGTATGGCATTGTACATGTAATAATGGCAAGCACTTTCTGTTATATAAGACC
>CABFOV010001228.1:5807-19949 GCA_902141375.1 Timema poppense
TTCCTAAATGGTTTTCCACTCCCCCTACACGCAAATGCGGGCTCACTTCCTATCTATTCAACCTTACCAATTCCTAACCCTTTAACGTAATTAGTACTTAAGCTTATAACCCTAACGGGTATTAAGACGCGGTGCTAAATAAATAAATTAATAAATATATAGTGGGTTGGTTAGAGGCAGGTCCTTTTCTTACAGCCGAAAAGTTAATAAAACCAAGGTCAAGTATTCATCCACCTCAAAAATATGTGTTGTCACTTTACATAATTCATTTGCCGAGTGGCTGAATTTAAAACTCTCTTTATTAGTAGTTTTTCATTTGTGAGAATAGGATAAAGTTGCCGTGATCAGAGCATAGCTGAGCGGGTACATAATGGAAGAGCAATATGTCTCACCAATATAAGCTCTGACATCGTAGCTGGTCCCTATAGGGGCACCGCTGTACTCCTTGGCTGGTACCAGTTGGACGCTGGGGGGTGCGAGGGGCGTCATCTCCATGGTGAAGGGGTGGGCGTTGGGCCCCAGACGCTTCATCAAGGCGTCCTGCGCACACAAAACATTCCAAGATACATATATTATAAAAATATATAGGGCAACTCTAAATATCTAGACCAGAATTTCTCAAAAATTTTGGTGATGGAGAACCACCAAATGGCAGCTATCTGCACTGGGAGAACAAATGGGCCCTGAGAGGGGGGTGTAGTGGGGATGGGGAAGGTGGAAAATGATACAGGAAAAACATTATTTTTAGAAAGTTCTATTTTATGACTATAAATACAAAACAAAAATGAATGTTTCAAATTAAATATTGAAAAAAATAATATAATAACATTGACTTGGTGTATTGTAGTTGTTTTATAATTCTTAATTTTCTAAACCTCAACATTCTAGTTAAATAGTTTTTTATATTTGTTGACTTAGGGTTGGTGCAGTCTTCCTTTTCTATGTGACTTTTGTCTACCAAGGAAATAAATAAAGCGTGGTAGATATTTCATATTTACATTTTTTCATTTCACATTTTTGCTTTAAATGTGATCAACAACATTCCTTAATTCACTATCATTACTAAACTAATAAACTTCCTGGAATCCTGCGGATCTCCTTATAGGACACCAGGGACCACACTTTGAGAAACACTGAACTAGACTAACATATTAATAAATCATCTGGAGTTAAGTTGTAAGTAAAATAGTCATAGGCACAAAGAATGGTTAATTAGCTTACTTTTATAAAATTATATGCAGATAATATTCATATTTAGTAATTTAATTTTTGGCCATGATATGTTCACAACATAAACATAAATATATGGTACGTAATGATGATACGTACTTTCTGATACAGTCTATTATATTTTGTGGCAACATTTTCAATCACCAGTCATCAGAAAACTTTTGAACCAAAAACTTTAAGGGAATTTCTAAACATTTAGATTTTTCAAAAATATGCTATCCTTAATCCTTAATTTTAGTGCTAGAATAAAAACAACAATATAGCAATGACAACCTCTAAACATCAAGTTGGAAAAAAAATATCACTAAACCGTATTGGCTAAAGACACAGGGACAGACAGACATGGTAACAGAGAAAATTCAAGACCCAATTTTTGGGGAGCTTGAGGGGAAATGAGTTGACAAGAGCCATCATAGTCTTGAGGTCAACATTTTTTTTACTATTACAACATTTCATGTGAGAAAGTAAAATTTGGGGGTATAAAAACATGTCAAATATACATTATATGAATTTATTTTATATGTCCTACACACAAAATATTCGTATGATTAGTGTTTTAAAACTTAAATTACAGATTAAAAGGTACCGTTAGTTTATCGTGTGAGGTAGCAACATTACCTCACATAATTATAATCTGATATAGCTTATCAGATAGAGCCATAGTATAATATTAAAAGGTAAGACTTCAGGGTGAACACAGTGCTAATTGATTAAAAAATAAAACCAAAGATCCACACACTTCTCAACAAAACATAAACAATATTGAAACTTTTTATATCTAAGTTTTATTCCCTCATTTAAATTGAACACATGATAACTTTACGAAATTTGCCTTTGTATTTTTTATTATTTAAAAAGCCTAATTTATTTAATTTAAAGATATAATTATTTATAATTAAACCCCTTTTCATAACGTTCAAGAGATTATGTTTAATATATCATGACTCAATTTGATTAATCATTTTTGATATAGATTCACCCAAAAATAAATGAATGCTTTTGATAACTACAAAGTTAGCTATTTACACTCACAAAAATATTTATCGACATCATTTGATAATCAAGGTATTAGTCACTAGCCAAACAAAATATACAATAACTAATTTCAGGACACAGTAGAAGAAGGTACATTTTAAGGAAATACACCAGCATTCACCTAAAAGAGGGTGGATAAAAAACCACATTATGGATAGAAACACAAACTTGAATCGTACCCAGCCAGGATTTGAAATCAGGCCTGCTGGATTAGAGTCAGGAGGAGTAGCTATTTTATTTTATTGCTCTTTTTTAATTAATTAATGACCCTCTTTTTCATACTTTTATGTGGACAAGAAAGCTTTCAACAAGAAGCGGTTAACTGTTGACCCGCAAGTTGAGTTTGACACTGAGGAAGAAACTGATGAAATGCAACGCGCTGCATGGAGCAGGAACTTGAACTCAAGAGAAAAATGGAAATTAAATACTTGAAGAACTTTGAAATGTGGTGTTGAAGAAGACGTGAGAAGATCAGGGGGACAAACAGGGTGACAAATAAAGAAGTCCTAAAAAGAGTGGGCGAGAAGAGAACCATTTTGGATGTGATTCTTCGGTACAAAGCAAACTGGATCCGACACATTCTTAGGACGACGTCATAGAAGGAAAGTTTGAGGGAAATAAGATCTTAGGAAGAAGGAGGATTCAAATAGTTGATGACTTGAAGAAAATAAGATAATTCTGGGAACTTAAGGAGGAGGCAGAGGACAGGATGCATTCGGGATCCAAGTTCACTGACAAAATAATTGGACCTGTTGTAAGATAGAGCACCTAATAATAATAATAATAATAATAATAATAATAATATTTAAAACAAGTTTAGTTGGGACATTGTTGTAAATATAATTCTCACCCTACTCCCATTTCTATTTATTGATCTTATCTTAATATCCGTCTGGATTAGTCACATATTTACATTAGGAGAGTAGAGAGAAGGAATAAACAATTTACATAAAATGGACCTGAATCTTCAAGAAAGAAGAGTGATATACAATTTAGTATAAAACTCTTATTTTCATCCTGTATGGGATTAGAACCCCGATCCCTCCGTTATTGGCACATAGGACATGTCGAGACTTACACCTTTGTCCGTCTAACATATTATTCATGCTAAAGTTGTTCCGTAGTAGGCTTTATACGAAGTAGTATTATTATTATCTTTTAACAATAATGAAGTAAAGGTCGAATAATATCTATTTTACGACGTTCATATAGACAATAATTCAATAAAGTTTAGTTGGGACATTGTTGTAAATATAATTCTCACCCTACTCCCATTTCTATTTATTGATCTTATCTTAATATCCGTCTGGATTAGTCACATATTTACATTAGGAGAGTAGAGAGAAGGAATAAACAATTTACATAAAATGGACCTGAATCTTCAAGAAAGAAGAGTGATATACAATTTAGTATAAAACTCTTATTTTCATCCTGTATGGGATTAGAACCCCGATCCCTCCGTTATTGGCACATAGGACATGTCGAGACTTACACCTTTGTCCGTCTAACATATTATTCATGCTAAAGTTGTTCCGTAGTAGGCTTTATACGAAGTAGTATTATTATTATCTTTTAACAATAATGAAGTAAAGGTCGAATAATATCTATTTTACGACGTTCATATAGACAATAATTCAATAAAAAAAAATATATAGCTGAAGCATATTATATGTTATTCAATGCTAGTCTTGTAGTGACTAGTGCATAAATTAACGATATATATCGTTACAATCTATTGCGTATCTTTGTATAAGTTTACGCCAAACAACTTAACTTAACATAAACTATAATATTTGTGCATCATAATAGAATGAGTTTTATTTATTTAATCTCGTAATGGTAACTACTTTCAACTCTAATATATATATATATATATATACAATCTATAATATTTACACATCATAATAGTATTCAAACATTTTGTATACCTAAATACGTAATGGGAACTACTTTCAAATATAATATTTGCCATTAATTATTTTTAATTAATTTCCCGTATCAACCGATATCCATCCTCTTACGTAATGGAAAATATTCGTAATTTATACCTTAGATATTTTAATGTTTTCCTCTTTTTGTTTTTATAAAACCATCTGAGCTTCCAATAAATTTCCTTTTGAAATTAAACGAGGAGTTGATTAATTAACTTGTAATTACATAGCTAGAAAGTATAATTTTTTTTTTAAAGATAACGAATTTGAGTTTGCCAGATCTCACAACAAAATAAATTTTTTCCTGAGGATGTGTGCTGCGTGTAATTTGATATTTCCAGAATTACGCTTTCTGAATAAGTCACTGACACAACACTGCCATTAAATTCACCCCTCCATTTCCTTTACCAACACTTCATTCCATCTCTGCTTTCAGACAAGAGAATTGTCAATTTTCTCATTAAATAGTCTTATATTTTCAATTTCAAAAGTTTTTATCATATATGTCTGAGGCCGTTGTAATTACATAGTGTGCCAAATTTCACTTTTAATTCCCCAAATATGTGGATAAATTGAAAAATATGTTGCCCAGCACTGTTCTAAACCAATCAGTGCTTCTTAAACTTTTCCCAGTATCACTTGGTAAGCGTTTGATGCACACACCTTAACATACTACCCACCTGTAATTGTGGAAGAGGCACATTTTCTAATTAAATTGTTTATCAAGCAGTAAAGACAGCATGTGTCTTTAATTTTTTTAAATAAACACATTATACAGTCCAATTTTCATAGGAAGTGCCTTATCTGAAAGTTAGGAACGATACTAAATCTACTTTCAAGTCAAATCTTGTAAACTGTCACTTTTGATACATATATATTTATATTATTGATAAATTAACATTATTAATGTAGTAATATTTTTTATTGCCTTAAAAACTGTAATGTACTTGTGGAGCAAAGTGTAATAAACTTAGCGGGGAGTCTGTAAATACTGTACTCTGGATTTATTTAACTTTTTACTTTATAATAAAGAGCAAAAATATTATAAATGAAAAATTTGGACCTTGTAATTATGATTAATTTTTACATTTTACGTGCCCCATAAGCCCAAAACAATTTTGTCTTCCTCAGGGTGTTTTGATTGAAGCCCTCGAATAAATAATAGTTTGTTATTGGGTAATTTTCGAAAATTGACACGATTTGTTTAAAATGGATATTTGGAAAGCCTTTACATGATAGTATAATAAAGATTATTTGAGGTTAGATTATGATTACTTATTTTTGAAAGCTTAGTCTAAAACCGTAATATACTATTTTAGAAAGCAAATAGGACTGTGTCACACCATTCAATTTCCTGTGGTCTCATGTCAAACAGCCATGGAACACTTTTAGAGATCCACTGGTCTAGAATTTGAATAACCTTCACCTGTAGTTAAGGGGGAAAATGAGCGAGTATCTTATTATCTGATTCCCCAGTGTAGGTTTGGGTCGATGTCTAAACCCCGTTCAAGGGCACTGAATTTTTTTCACCTAGATGGCTTATCACTCTCCCTCGACGCAAATGCGGGTACTCTTCCTCTAAATTCTAATAAACTCCCTCTACCCCCTACCTCGGTGGCCGCATGGTCTAACGTGCTACTCTCGTGTTGGACTAGACTGCTGATGATAGGTAGATCGAGGTTCGAATCTGGGTCAGGTGTACTAACGGTGGTTTTTCTAAAATAGATGTCCACTCTCCTTATACGCAAATACGGGTATATTTCCTCTAAATATAGCCTTCCTAATCCCTGAAACCATTAGCGTAATTAGTACATAAGCGTAAAACCCAAACGGGTAGTAAGACGCGGTGCTAAAAAAATAAAAAATAATCCCTACCTCATTAGTGTAAATATTTGGATAAGCCGAACGTATAGTAAAACGTGGGGACAATGTTATGTTTCTAAAATGTTCAATACTGATAAAATGTGAAGGCATATCTAGTCTATGAAATTGTTTATTTTTTATTTTCTCATCTTATTTTGTTTGTATAATTTCGTAAGCTGCTCCAAGTAGATTTGTTCTCCTTGCAAATGTCGGTTACGCGTGTTCCTACCTTGAAGGTAAACATAAGGGAGCAATCGTGTGATCAGATTTGTTTCGATGTTTACTCCGACCACAGGTGGCGCCATATTGAATTTGTTCTGTGAGCGTGTGTGTGTGTGTGTGTTTTGTGTGTTTGCTCGGGAAAACACATAACTTTTCTTTCTCTCTTCTACCGATGTTCACGAAATATTAAGGTTTAAAATTTCATCACGTGTATCTGACCTCTATTCCCACCTGATTCCTGCGCTATTTGTATGCGCCGCTAATAATGTTTATCTGCGTCTGCCGCGTTTTGTTTTCCTACTGTCCAGAGGTCACTTGCTTTTTCGGAGGATGAAAATAAATTCTCATCATAACAAGGAATGATGCTTTTTTTTCTTCCCTGTATTGAACCGAATATATACAAAAACATAGATCGCTTTGATGTGATCCGTTAACCGAGTTTATCTTATTTAAATAAAAGTAGCTACTGTTTCCATCCTTATAACGAGCCAAGTTGGAATGAAGGTTATATTTGCACAACCTGTTGGGAAAAAAAGTTCGGACCCTTTGCCTTTGTCGGTGGCTCTTAAACTTTATCTTCACGATAAAGTTCATCATCTCTTTTTATTTTCCACATCTAATCTAACTACCTGTTCAGGTTATAGACATTTAACTACACTGAGCTGGGGTGAGGAAGGTTTGAATTAAGAAGAAATGTACTCTCATTTTCATGAAAGAAGCGTGGTAAAACCATTAACAAAAAATTATTCTTAATATACGCCAGGCAGAGAGTCGAACCCTGACATCCCCATACCAGTAAACCAGACTAGATGAGCTTGACATTTAGTCCGTGTGCCCACCGGTGTGTTTTTTTGTCATACAAGCTCAGTTGATAGATTATTGTGATGTGTTCAACACCTTAGCTTATTTGGTAGCGTGCCTATCTACTGAGTCCAAAGGTCCCGGGTTCGATTCCTGCTATAGCCGAAAAATGTATCTTTGTTGAAGTGTGGTTTTACCCTTTCACTGTGATGAACTAACGGTTGGGGACTGGATGTTTCGTCTGTCACAGATTTAAGTTGTAAGAAGTAAGTTGTGTTCTGATATATTCAGTTGGTTTAGAAAGTGCATCTTAAATCCCTCAAATAAATAAAAATGCATTGTTTCACTGATTTATCATTGACTGGGAGTAGGGATATGGTATTGAAAGAAAAATATTGATATTGCAATTTTAATCTAGATTTTTTTTAAATCTAATAATAATAATTTAAACTTTTGGGTCATAATCGTATTTTAATGTTTATTTAAACACTGAAAATTATAATGAATTTATAATGATTAACAGCTATGAATTATGATAAGCTAAAAGAGATGGAATGTTAGAGTTGCTTCTTGCTTGTCATGCAGAAAATGAGCGAGAAGTGAGAAAGTGTAATTTGTCTTTCCTCCACAGTCCACTCTAATAAATATTTAATACCCAGCATGAGTGAAGATAACATAAATGTTGTTCCTTTCGATTCCGATCTGATACTCCCATGTGAGTATTAATATTAGTAAAAGTATCGGAAAATTTTCTAGTATTGAAAGGAACATATCGATAATTTTTTTACATCCCTAACTGGGAGCTCTCAGGGTTTGAGCTTTGGCCTTTTACACTGGGAGGTAGTTTCCGCCAGTGATTTTTAAACTCTTCTTCCACGATAATGCTGACACATTTCCCTTAGACTACCTTCCTCGTAATTACGCTTTGGAGTAAGTAGATAGTAGCCCTGTTTTGATCGTAACCATCAATATAAGTTTAACCTACCCCCACGAGCAGTACATTAGTAGAAGTGTATGGAACTTTATATAGGTAAATGTTTTTGTATTTTTTCAACAAAATAGTTTTTTGACCAAATAAATAAAATATTACTCCAGCAGAAACGTAGAGTCTTATTTTATTCACATGGTAATGTAAAAAAATTCTTGATTATCTATTATGAGTATAGTGCCATTAGTTGACAAACTTTTTAAATGAAGAGAAAAAGTTGTCATTGAATTCCAGGACACCCTTGACAGACATCCATGAACTGTTGATATCACCACGTGAATAAAATTAAACTTTATATTTATACTGAAGGGTTGTTTGATTTATATTGACAAAAAAAAAGTTTTCATACAAAAACTTTAAAAAACTGCCTTTAACTAATGTTCCCTACATTCTCACCTTAGCATTTTACACTCAACCAGTGATAACATATTTTTTTTCTGTACAATTTTCGATGAAAATTTCAGGATATTTAATCCCAGAGGAAAGGGATGTCCTCATAAAGGCTTTAATTATAATATTAATGTATTAACAAATCTGGTCTACAGCAGACCGGGGTCCCTTATGTTAGTAACACATTCAACCACCAAGCGCTCTAGTCAATACGCGACTGCAAAAAGAGAACTATATTCCCTATTATTATAATATTGTAATTCATTTGATAATGTTTGTGGTTTGTTTTATTAGCAATTCATCTTACAACCCGTTTGGTTTGTACATCTATGTACTATTTACATTAAGTGTTAGGAATTAGGAAAGTTCAATTTAGAGGAAGGTCACCCGCATTTGAATGAAAGGAGAGTGAAAAACCATTTAGGGAAAACCACCCTTATTACAACCAGATCAGGATTGAACCCCGTTCTCCCCGTCTTCGGCAGTCTAGTCTATTGCGAGAGTAGCTGGAACATGCGACGACCGAAGCGGGTATTTTTGGTGTTGAATTCCTTAAACTAAATTAAACTGAAGTTATAGAATTCAAATTTGGGTATGTCTCGAGTACATTTGATTCATAGTTTGCAAGTTTTACGAAAAAATAATTGCATCTCTTATCTCCAAACCAGACCCTGGAGTCTGCCAAGAGAACAGAAAGATTGGATCACTGGAGTGGCTGCTACTCGGTGATCACGCGTCAGATAAATCGTGTGAAGGTCAAACTCTTGCCGCTCTCCTGGGACGGTGGCCAGTTGACGTGTCGCGCCCTGTTCGGGACGATAGCTGGTCAAGGATGTTCGATCCTACGACGAGTCGATATATTCAATTTGAAAATTTCATAGCGTTCTGTTAGCTCATAGTCATTCTGTTTCTCCTACGTTCCATCTCACCGTTCGTTCTTTAATTATTTTTCAAAACTCTTTTGTTGTTGCGCCTTGTCTTAACAACCTTCCGGGCTGTTGGTTTTAATCACACTGATCCGGTTAGGAAGTAATGCCATAAATTAGAAGAAATATACCAACATTTGCACGGATATAAATTGGAAGATCATTTAGATAAAACTATTCTAAGAACGCCCGGCTGGGATTCAAACCATTACCTCCCTGTCATTGGCATGCCATACTAGACTAGCTTTGTCGTCTTTGCCCGCATCCCCACTGATGCGTTTAAAAATCCAACTTATTCTCATAGATCGACTTAAAACACAAAATAGTGTATTATTTTATTCAGTAATCCCACACTGGTGGTCAAGTTGTACATGGCGTCAAACTTGTAATTTACTGGTTCACCATGTAAAGCGGAGGTTAACGCACGAATCTAGGCTGTGTGCACGGAGGGTGGTTTTTCACATAGTATCTATCTATGTAGTTTTTATAATCTCTCCCTACACTAATGCGGGCTAACTTTGTCTAAAACTATCCTCCCATTCCTATTTTATAGATTCAGCCGTTAATTTTTTTTTTTGCACCACGTTTTACTACCCGTTTGGGTTGTACGCCTATGTACTAATTACACTAATGGGTTATTGATTAGGAAGGCTTAATTTAGAGGAAGTGGACCCACATTTGCGTGTAGAGAGAGTACAAAAATCTACCCACCCGACCAGGACCGAACCCCGATCCCTCCATTTTAGGCAGTCTAGTCCAACACGAGATTAACATGTTAACCCACGTGGACACCAAAATGGGTTTCGGCCATTAAAACCTTGGTTTTGCACCGTAGTGAACAATTTCAAGCTCATTTTGTATACTTTGCTGGTAACTAGGTGGTTGGGGTTCAAATCCAAGCCAGGTGTATTAATGGTAATAATCTTCACTAAATAAGTTTCTCACTTTACCTCCACGCAAATGTGGGTATATTTACTCTAAATTCTACCTTCCCGTGTCTTTTTGCAATTAGTATAGTTGAATTCATATAGCCCGGACGGGTCGTGATGCGTATCAAACAAAATAATAAGTTTAACTCTTAAATGAACCAATATTTATTTTTAAAAGCCCATCATCGCCAAATTTTCTCTTTTTATTCTCTCACCCAAACTCTATAGAGGTTTTTTATTTTTCTCATTTATGTATCTTGCACTTACTGAACCGGCTGATTATATCAGCACACGAGAATTTCTATGATCGAGAGGGAAAGAAAGGGCCAACCAATTTCGCCGGAAAAAGTATTTTCACATAATTTCCAGGGTTCTTTTACATGCCACAATCGACACAAGACCAACGGCTTTACATTTACTCCGAAGTAAGTTGCGCTACAGATTTTTATCGCTCAAGAAAAATCCATCGACCCCGGCTGGATTTGAACCCACAAACATCGGGTCATGAGGTGAGAACTTTATCGCAAGACCATCGAGGTTGACCTATATACGCTGAATGATGATTATAATCCACATGAAATTTTAAAAATATGATGGAAAAAAGTATTTATTATTTATTGTTGTTGTCACGCGGAGCTGTGACGCCTACGGTACAATTATAATGTACGAGTTTTACTCAGCCGAAAAATCGCTCAAGTCAAATTTATTGCATGTCCAGATAAAAGGGTTTGTATTAAAACACAGTTTAGTGGTTTTGTGATTTTTGTGCAAATCTACAGCTCAAGCAAGGCCTTTTTTTTTAGATACCTTGACATGACATCGGGAACCTTGTAATAATAGCGTACATTTACCGACTAATGTAAAGTATATCTATATTGTGGCTTCGATTGTAAAAATAAAATAATATATGTTCAGACTTGAGTAAAACTTTTTTTTTGTAGAAATAAATGATTTTTTTCTGAAATGACAGGTTGCCCTTTGTATATTTGTAGAAATTTTGAGTACATCCTCCGTGCCTAGGTTTTAATTAAAAGAAATAATTGATGAAAATCGGTTTGGTAAATTTCTGGGAATATTTGTTGAAAGGAATCTTTTCCAGTTTAAAAAAATATTTATATGTAATATATGAAGGAATACATGTTCATATTATAATAATTGAAAAAAGAAATGACACAACTTGATTTCAAGGCAAACTCTGGAAAACAAAATGTGCCTCAGGGGAAAAAAAATTAACATTAGAATAAAGTTCCTTCAATGGAATATTGACGTAACATCCCCCAATCCAATTAACCATTCAAATAATTTGTTGTATACAAAATGTGTGTGGTTATGTTTTTGATTTATTCGTGGTCAACAGCCTCCAATAACATCTGGTAGCTCTTCTAACCTCTGAATTTTGGTTATATAGGAAGACCACTTCAACCACCAACATTGATTGAAAATTACTAGAATTTGGCATTATAGAAATATTCTGAAAAATGAAAAATGACACCTGGACACTGGAATCGAACCCGGGATCTTTGGCTTAATATGCCAATGCTCTAACTACTGAGCTATCCAGGAATCGTGCCGTGCTCAGGGTCATTCTTCACTCATATTTTAAGGCAGAGTCTATTATGGACGTGCGGAAATCGTCGGCTACAAATGTGTGATTTTATTAAGATAATGAGCTATCAGATAACGCAGCCATCTTCGACTCGGTAGTTGGTTTAATGCTGCCATTCAAGATTCATTATAGAAATAGGTTTTATTTAATTCATTAATGGAAAAGTTATCAAAATCTTCCAATAACACTTCCTTATGGATTACTGTATTATTTTTCTTCATATTATTAATTGAATGGATTATTAGTATAGATAAAATTTTAATATATCTAAGTTGAATAGATTTAAGTTAAAATTTCTCCTCTAATTTCTTCTTAGATTTGAAGTGAATGTTTTTTCTTGGTTTTTAAATTAAACATAAAACAAGTTAATAATTCAGTTTAAAGTACATTGTATTCGTAGAATATCATTGTTGTTCACGTAGTTTAAAACTTCATTTTCGCAAAGTATGTCAAAATTAAAAAAAACCTAGGTACTCGATGGATTTATTAGAATTATACATTCACATAATTTTAGATGAGTTATTCAATGAAAAACCTTTGTGAGAGAGCGCCATATTGAAATGGATTACCAGATTGATCAACCATTACATAAATAGTTCGGCCTAGGTTCAAAGACTATTCCTGTCAAATTTCCATTAAACTGGTCAACGCCTTTGTTAATTATCGCGTAAGAGAGATCCGGACAGACGAAAAGTTGATCTGCTAAATACTCAAACTAAAAACAGACTCTCGCTTTGATCGGGCAAATATACCTATATATTTATTTCCTTCTACGACAAGGTATCGGGATATAACAATCCTTTTATCCAGCGGCTATAGGGAACTATGTGATAGACCCAAGAGACGTCCGGATAGCCGAGATGTTTATCCAGCGGCTATAGGGAACTATGTGATAAACCCAAGAGACATCCGGATAACCGAGCTATTTATTCAGCAGCTATAGGGAACTATGTGATAGACCCAAGAGACGCCCGGATAACCGAGATATTTATCCAGCGGCTATAGGGAACTATGTGATAGACCCAAGAGACGTCCGGATAACCGAGATATTTATTCAGCAGCTATAGGGAACTATGTGATAGACCCAAGAGACGTCCGGATAGCCGAGATGTTTATCCAGTGGCTATAGGGAACTATGTGATAGACCCAAGAGACGTCCGGATAACCGAGATATTTATCCAGCAGCTATAGGGAACTATGTGATAGACCCAAGAGACGTCCGGATAACCGAGATGTTTATCCAGCGGCTATAGGGAACTATGTGATAGACCCAAGAGACGTCCGGATAACCGAGATATTTATCCAGCAGCTATAGGGAACTATGTGATAGACCCAAGAGACGTCCGGATAACCGAGATGTTTATCCAGCGGCTATAGGGAACTATGTGATAGACCCAAGAGACGTCCGGATAACCGAGATATTTATCCAGCAGCTATAGGGAACTATGTGATAGACCCAAGAGACGTCCGGATAACCGAGATGTTTATCCAGCGGCTATAGGGAACTATGTGATAGACCCAAGAGACGTCCGGATAACCGAGATATTTATCCAGCAGCTATAGGGAACTATGTGATAGACCCAAGAGACGTCCGGATAACCGAGATGTTTATCCAGCGGCTATAGGGAACTATGTGATAGACCCAAGAGACATCCGGATAACCGAGATATTTATCCAGCAGCTATAGGGAACTATGTGATAGACCCAAGAAACGCCCGGATAACCGAGATGTTTATCCAGCGGCTATAGGGAACTATGTGATAGACCCAAGAGACGCCCGGATAACCGAGATATTTATTCAGCAGCTATAGGGAACTATGTGATAGACCCAAGAGACGTCCGGTAACCGAGTTGTTTATCGACAGTGGCCCATGCATGGGAAAGAGGAATTTGATTGTAACATTTTACCTTATAGGTTAAATAGTTAACCTAGCATTACACCATTTTATAAATGATAATATGATAAGCTGATAATTCAATCCGTCAAGGTAAGACTGCTACCTATCAGGGTAAACGGAGTGTACATATATCTAGATTTAATTCGCCATAGTCACTCTTGTCATGGCATGATATTTGCAGACAAGATATCTCTGCAAGTTTTGATTAGTTCCCTTACTAATTTAACTACCAACCCTAATACAATCTCGCGTTAGAAAAGCTAATAATACCGTCGGAAGCAGTGACACACACACACACACACACACACACACACACACACACA
>CABFOV010001228.1:38388-85130 GCA_902141375.1 Timema poppense
TGTTTTTTTTCCTAATATAGTATTTAAGTGTAGAAGAAAACCAATTAGGATATTTGGATGAATTAAGAATGGTAATTTGAGGAATATGCGTTCTGATTTTCCTTTGAACTAACTTGGTAAAATTATCTACAGCCAAATTAACATCCTTAGTAGAATAAACACAAGACCAATCAGCAGTAGCCAGGTCATTGTAGAGATTAATAATAATAATAATAATAATAATAATAATAATAATTTCAATATACAGACACTTCAAATAAACATAAGAAACATTGAAAGAAACTTATTTTTTCAAATAAATGTTACCTCTTAAAACAAATCGGATCAAATGAACTTGCGAAAAGGTACACAAGCTTAGAGTTGGATATTTATCGAAACATAATTATTTATACCAGCCGGGAAATATATTTTTTTAAACTTGAAGCTGTCAGATTTTTAAAGTTTTTTTTTCCTTTCATTTTGGTTGAATACATTATCCGTTGACATACAAACAAAGCTCACTCCAAGTACTTGAAAATCAAGCTAAGTCGTTATATCAAACTTTATAAACATACTAGTTTACGACATGTTGATTATAATATTAACTAACATAGCAAAACCTAGCCTTCATTTGATAAAGCGCATGGAATGTTGAGCTTTGTTTGTAAAAAGTGTCATTCTCTCAGTTATTAATTAAGAGTGGAAAAAGTGAGAGTGAACTAAATTAATTCTATTTTTATTAAATAAAAATAAAAAAAAATAAAAAATTACAATCGAAAAATTCCACCTCCATTAGGTTCTGTCCCGTGGTCTATAATATTATAAGTATGCAAAGTTTCAGATTTCTGGGTCATCTAGACTAGAGGCTTCTGGAGGCTGTGGAAAAACACACAATTTGAATATATAGGTGTATACACGCATGATGTTGGTGAATTCATAGCCCAAACTGCACATATAGCTTTTTTGAACCAAAAGTAATACACAATCCCTATACGCCTACATCCGGAAAACTATGATAATACCATTAAATTGTGTTCAAAGTTTCGGCGTACAGGGCCGGGGAAAGTAGAGCTGTTCAAGCATGCGTGTACAACAGGTTGCATAAGAGAGAGGCGCGTGGCACTGCACATGTAATAATAGCAAGCACTTTCTGTGATGGGGGACCGTTAATAATAATCCTCAGAATGTATTCGCATCTATAGAGGGACTTGTGTGTGGTATACTATTAATATTGTGGTTAGTTCTGCTGCCGTACTCCAAGATGTCGAGGTATGTAGTGCCGCACGCCTAGCTTCTATGCAACCTGTTGTACACACATGCTTAAACAGCTTTGCTCTCCCGGTTCTGTATGCCGAAACTTTGAACACAATTACTAGTATTAGCATAGCTTGCCGGATATAAGTGTATAGGGATTTTGTATTACTTTGTTTGAATGGGTGGACCCCGAGCAGTGAGGGGTTGGAATCCTAGAGGATTGGGTGATGTGTAGGATTGAATAACATTCAACTGATAGTGAACTAACTTCTATTTATTGAAGATAATATCTAAACTACTACACACAGATAACAAAGGACTACTATCGCGTGACGCGGGAGCATTAGAGACCCATAGGTAACTCGCGAGCTGCTGATGAAACTGAGTTCGAGCCTCACACGCCGTAGGAACCCCCGAAATAGATCGAGTTCTCTTTTAGATCGTTGCTAAACGACTCGTATTCTATGCACTTTGGAAAGGTTATTCTTAGACTGGAGTGAAGCTCCGCTTCTAATAATTAGGCAACCAATCAACTAACAAGATTTTACTAGTTAATACTTGAAACTCGCTGATGTTCTATCATTCAAGCCAGGTATATCAGTCGCACGATGCTCGATCACCAACAGGAAATGATACATCATTTTTATATTGCTATAGAATACACTTTAAAATAATATGTTCCAAGGAAATGTTCAAGCGTGGATTAATGGCTTGCTAGAATAAACTTAAAATAATATGTACCAAGGAAATGTTCAAGCATGGATAAACAGCTTGCAAGAATACACCTAAAATAATATGTTCCAAGGAAATGTTCAAGCATGGATAAACAGCTTGCAAGAATACACCTAAAATAATATGTTCCAAGGAAATGTTCAAGGTTGGATTAACGGCTTGCCAGAATACACTTAAATGAGATGTTCCGAGGAAATGTTCAAGCGCGGATTAACATCTTGTCCAAATACAATTTAAAATAATAGGTTCTTACACATATATATATATATTTATATGTGTGTTCTTACATGTATATATACATATATATATATATTTTCGCCTTGTACCCTTTATATATATATATAAAGGGTATATATATATATAAAGGGTATATATATATAAAGGGTATATATATATATATATATATATATATATATATATATATATAAAGGGTACAAGGCGAAAATATGCAAATCCACACTTCACATTTTCTAAGACAACTTATGTAGGCCAATATCAAACCCCAGAAAATATTTTATTTAAAAATAAATAAATTACAAAGTCCTCTTTTAATCATAATCTGAGGTGCATTAGGAAGAGACCATGATTGTCTTACAGATGGAATCACTTTGAGTTAAAATTGGATTTTACCTCTTTTTATCCTGTATTTTGAGATAGTTTTTGACCCTCTTACTGCGTTGCTTAGACCGGGCTCTTGGAATCGTTCAACGATTGAAGGTACACAAATTAACTAGAGTGAACTTGTACTCTTGTCAAAGGACGTGTCCTTCGATCACTTTCGATGCCACCTTAGTTGTCCATGAATATTTGATTCCCTCATGTGCTCAAGTACAGGGCGATTTTAAAGAAATACAGCTACTTTGAAAAATCAAACGGTTTCGTTATTGATTAATACGTTACGGTTTCTTATAACCACGTATTAGTACGCGTCCGGGTTGTACACCTATCTATTAATTACGCTAGTTTGTTAGGGATGAGGGAGGTAGAATTTAGAGGAAGTTTACCCACATTTTCATGGAGGAAGAGTGGAACACCTTTTAGGAAAAAAAACCTCAATACACATGACCAGGTTTCAAACCCCGATCTCTGCGTCGTCGGCAATCTGGTCTATTGCGAGAGTGACACCTTAGATCATGCGGCCACTGGGGTGGGTCACGTTACAGTTGATCAGTAACTTTTCTACACATGGTAAATTTGTTTCCTTGTATCTAACTTATTATACGTGAAGTCATAAGAGCCCTTTAACTTTTCATAAGCAGCCCGCTTCGGTGGTCGAATGGTCTAAGGCGTCACTCTCGTAATAGACTAGACTGTCGATGACAGGGAGATCAGGGTTCAAATCTCAATCGAGCATACTGAGGTCTTTAACTTAAATGATTTTCCACTCTCCCTTTGTGCAAACGTGGGTTCACTTTCTCTAAATTCAAACTTCCTCATCCCTAACTCGCTAGCATAATCAGTATGCAAACCTATAATTTGAACAGGCAGTAATGCGTGGTGCTAAAAATAAAAAAATCACAATTAAAACAAGTATTGAGCTGTGTATCTTCTGAAATGTTAAAAACTTCCTTTTCGATTGTTTTGCATAGGCGTGCCTTCGGGGGGGTTGCTCTAAGGCACACCTTAATATCTAAACAAGTGTATTTTCGTTTTAATTTAATCGCATGATATACTCGTTGAGTTTTAAAATAGAGATGATAAATGCATTACATATTGAATGCCGAATTGAGTAATATGAAATTAAAAATATTTTAGAAATAGCTAAAGTTATTTTAGAGTATGTAAAATACAAACTAAGAAATACAATGACTCAAAAAACCTCGACTCATTCAATATTTTGTACATTGAACAAGAATTTGTTTCGTAAATTAATTACGATGATGTGCTTGAGGAATTTAAGTCAATAAAACTTGCTGATATTCATTTTATTCTTTAGGACAGGAAAATAGCGAAAACTTTAATCTTTTTAGGTCAATTTCTTATTAACCTTGGTTTAAAGTAAACTTTAGTTAATGAAACAAATAGCCGAAACTATTTGTTAATGCATTTTAGGAGGATTACACCTCTTAGATATCATATTCTGAAAATTGAAAAATGACACCTGGACACGGGAATCGAACCCGGGACCTTCGGCTTAGTACGCCATATGATTGAAGAATGACCATGGGCACGGGACGAATCCTGGATAGCTCAGTGGTAAGAGCATTGGCGTACTAAGCCGAAGGTCCCGGGTTCGATTCCCGTGACCAGGTGTCATTTTTCAATTTTCAGAATATAAACTTTAGTTGTTGATTAAAAGAAACATAATTATAGGTTTAGTTAAGCTTTATTTTATTTTGTTTGATGAATACAAACTATGCTAATTTAGCTTAAAAATTCGTACTCCTGATTTCCCCATCCCCTCTCTCTTCACTTAGCCACAATCCTGGACCCTCCTTACTCCCGGAGGAATTCCTTACTATGCACGTCCTAATGAACTGCCCTGCGCACACCTATGTTTCTGTGATTAGAGTTACTTTGTCATGTGTGTATTTATGAATATATTATGTTTTATAATCCCGCTTCAGTGTACGAATAGTCTAAGGCGTCACTCCCGTGCTACACTGGCCCACTGGTGACGGGGAGATTGGTTGTTCGATTCCTGGTCGTGTCTACTGGGGGTGTTTTTCCCTAAAATGGTTTCCTCTTCTCCTTCCATGCAATTGCGGGTAGATTACCTATAAAATGTTGCCTTCCTTATCCCTACCCAATCGGAGTAATTATTATAAATGTTATAACCGGAGCAGGTAGAAGACGCGATGATAGAAACAATAATAATATTTAGCACCGCGTCTTACTACCCGTTCGGGTTATACGCTATGATAAAAACAAAATGTTTAAAAAAAATTAATAAAAAAAAGGTGACATAATCTCTCATTTTGCGAGGTTGTCAAACGTGATTTTATTCAACTATTTAATTATTTTCTAGTATGAACGTGGATTGAGGAGTCAATATCTTCTGGTTTGGTTTGACAATGACAAGGTAGGTCGGGGTTTGAATTACAGTTGGATGTTATGATGTGGTTTTTACTAAACTCTTTATCCCTTTTCCTCTACAAAAATGTGGAGTACATTTCCTCTAAATTCTACCTTACTAATTAATATCACATTAACGGAAAAATGTGGATAGTCCAAGTTTTGTTTACAAGCTGCTTAAAAAATGTTGGTATTGATGAGAGGATCTCGTGTATTAGCGGTAAACATTTTTTTTAACGTGCGGGTTGTACGCTTATATTAACTACACTATTGAAATAGGAATAAGGAAGGGGTAGTTATAGAGGAAATGTACCTGCATTTACATGGAAGGGGAGAGGTACGCTATTTAAAAAAAAATCCTAAACAGACCTGATCGTAATTTGAACCCTGATCGCCTCGCCTCCAACAACCCTGTATAAGACGAGAGTGACGTGCTAGACCACGCGACCACCGATGCGGGTAGTGGCAAAATAAACTTTTCTTATCTTTCTCGATATTAACAAAAGGAACTCAACTCAAATTTTTATTACACACTTTTGTGCGCATCTCACGAGTCTTACATAAACTTTTGGGGTCCTCCCCTGTGGTCGAGAGCACTGAGGCAACTGTTTTAAGGTGAGATGAGAGTCATCACGAGATTAAGCTTTCATAGCTACAGTTTTATTCATAGAATACTACTACTTGTTAATTTAAATTGGTTGAAAACTGACACCTGGACACGGGAATCGACCTCGGGACCTTTGGCTTAGCGTGCCAATGCTTTACCACAGAGCTACCCAGGATTTGTCCCTTGCTCTGTCATTCTTCATTTATAGTTTAAGACTGAGTCTGTGATGGACGTGTGTACATTGTCAGTTAAATATAAGCGATCAATTAATATCGCGAGCTATCATATAGCACGTCCATATGCAACTCGGGAGGGCTGTTAGGCTACCAAGAATACAATAAGATTGTAATTAAAACAAATTTTAATTAATATCAACATTAAAATTTACAAATCATTGTAAATACGGGGATGTCCAGGTCATTATCTAGTATCTGTGTTTAGAAACGCGCCGATACTAAAGGGGCCTAGTGTTTATAGGTATTTAAAAAATCTAAACAATTTAAAGTGAATGATTACGTAAGAGCGAGTAAGAAACAAATTATTGAACAATGTAATGAACAGTAAAGTGTTAAAAGTTTGAATAAAAAAAAATTACTCGCTTACATTGAATAGCTGTAACACTGTCGTCGTAGTTAACCGACATATTTTGGAAAAGAGGGACCTATATAGATCATAGCTCCAATGATTTTGGTCACGTTGACCTTTCCAAACTCCATTTACCAAGTCACTAGTTTTTGAATGTTCGTTTTATTCTAATTTTATTTTTCTACCACGGTGCAAGTTTTGCAGCGACTCACGTTAACCAGCTAAACAAATGAATATGTTAAAACAGTGTTTGCTGATTCATCAGTATGCAACGTCCAGGTTTAGCAAAACCTCATCATGAATAGAGTCTCAATTAGCATCGCAATTACAATTTAAGTTGTCTCTATGGTTTTAAGCCAATTTAACTCCGCTGATGGAAACTCACTTTTATTTATAAATACGTGGTGTAAAGCTAATAGATATTTGAATTGGACTGTATATTTCGGTCAAAAAAATACAAATTTAATTTCAAACTTGCATGAAAGTGTCGAAATATCTAATCCTGAATGATACATGTTTTTTCAAAATTCTAAATCATTACAAATTTTCAAACTTCTAAATCACACAGATTTTTTCAAGCATCTATATCACACAAGTGTTTTACAACTTCTAGTTCACACAAGCGTTTTAAAACTTATAAATAACATGTTTGGAAAAAAAAATTAAACACACAAGTTTGTTCAAACTTCCAAATCACACACTTTTTAACCACATACATTTTTTCCAACGTAAACTGGCGAATATTTGGTTATGTAAAAACTAGAAACTTTTCTATCAGTAATTAAAGTCAAGGTGATCTGGTGGTCTAGGGGTAAGGTGTCGGACTTCTGTGCTGGGGTCCGGGGTTCAATCCTTGGTCCCGGCACAGATTTATCTGATTGCCAAACCCTTCCTTCACCTCTGACAAGAAATCTTGTGAATGTGGGGAATGCCAGGCCTCCACCGTGGTTCGGATTCCACGTTAAACTGTAGGTCCTCCATTTCTTCTCACAATCACCCTACCATTACATATTAGCGTAAGTGCGTATAACCCGAACGGGTAGTAAGACGCATTAATAATACAAGTCAATAGCTTACACAGAAAAGGAAAACATAAGTGAACTAACCAAAAAGTTGTTAAGTGCCGCATGTTGTTGACAAATGCTTATTCGACAGAATATCCTTCTTTTTGAGTTAATCTGTTCATTTATACGCTTTAGTGATAATATGCTAACTCTGAGTGACTTACAGGATCTTATAGGATGTTGACCCAGGGAATGCATCACTATTTTACGGTAGAGAGAGAAAGTACGAGTATATAGGAAAATACATAATGGAAAAAAAAATTCCTTTGGACACGTATGGAATTTGAACTCCGGCCTTCTGAACTACAAATTGGGAGGGTTATTTAAGTTGATAATTTTACCTTATATTTTTAAAGATGCTATCTATATTTAAATACTTCTTTCTTTAAGTTTCACGAACATTTATTGATACGATAAACGCCATGATTATCACATATATTTTGCGTGGTACTTTCTATATTACTAATATTAACATCAGGTACATGCTGGATGGGTGTTAAATTAATCACACCTTCATATAGTTTCTTTATTTACGACCTCGCATATGTATAAATAACTCTTTACAATTTATTTTCGGATCGTGGTTTATAATTGGATTTTGCATACTATTATTATTATTATTATTAGCACCGCGTCTTACTACCCGTTCGGGTTATACGCTTTTAAGTACTAATTACTCTAATGGATTAGGAATTGGGAAGGTTGAATTAGAGGAAGTGAACCCGCACTTGCGTGGAGGGAGAGTGGAAAACAATTTAGGAAAAACCACCCCCAGTTCACCCGACCGAGATTCGAACCTTGATCTCCTCGTCCTCAGCAGTCGAGCTCAACATGACTAGAGCGTTAGCCAATTACACCACCGAGGCTGGTGCCAAACCAAGTTATCTTTTTTTAAAACTTTTTTACATTATTGAAACATGAAAAAATTAACTCATGAAAATAATCGTCTGGACGTTTCTTTTTATGGAAGCGGCGTCTGTAGTCCACTTAAACAATATTTACAAACTAAAGATTCTAAAAGGCTGCGTTCTCTTCTTAAATTAAGATGGCGAATCAGATGAAATATTAAATTAAGGTGGTTGATGACGTCAAACAAACCGTATTTGGTTGTGTTCACGCGCATGTGTTTATAAAATAAAAACATTTTATTTTGAAACTTATATTTTGTATGTAAGTTATAAAGAACATTTATTTTGGTGGCCAATAATTATAAGAAGATAGACTACAAGTGTGAATATGGTACTTTTTAATTGATTATTTCATGTACTATAATCTCCTGATGCCCCAAACACGAAATAAAATACACAATAGATTGATTAAAAAATGGTCGTAATTTCAATCAACTAAACAAAAGCCAATTATACAGTAATCTTTAGGAAAGTAATATTAAAAACGTTTGATAACACTTTTGATTGATAATTATTTTTGTATTACTAAAAAATAATTATTTCTACATAGATTAACGTTAGTGACTTCCAATTAATGTTTGAAAGAAATATTGTTTTGCTATCTGTCTGCGATTTATATATTTCGCGTCTGGCATACAACTATCATAGTCCAGTAGTGAAACGATTAGCCAGTACTAATGTACTTTTACCCAGGGGACGCCTAAATGTACTGATCGTACATCCTTTCCGTGAAGCCTCTTTCGATGTCCCAATGAGATGAGTTGATGGTGAGTGTGATGGTGTGGAATCAGTGGAAATATTTAAACTTAACTTAGGCCTAATTAGCCAAACCCTGGAGACCATTGGGGTAATACTTCATTTAAGAAAAATACCCAAGATACCAGCCGGTAATCGAACCCGGGACTCCTAGGCTCGTAGACAGGTGTACTGACCACTACACTACAGGGACGGTTAGCTGTCAGCTAGCACCCCTTCTACTCTGCTGGATAGTTTGTGCTTAGACCGTATGATAGCTAAAACGTGTTTGAAAAAAAAAAAAAAAACTAATTTTTTTAAATAGTTGAAATAATCTCGTGGAAATATGAACTGAATAAAAATGGTCTTCATCTAAGTTCGTGAGTTTTACAGAGGCCATTAGTGTGCTCTCAGCCTTTTATTTTTTACTTTGATAAAAATTCTACTAAAAAACTTTGTAATCCTTTCTTTCCAACAAAGCGCATTCAAGTTTTACGCTCATTAATTTGATGACGCTTTTGAAAATAAAATAAAATAATGTAATCTTTCAAAATTAATCTTTCCACTTCCACTATTCTGTTTTGTATATAAAATAAGATATTTTTTTTGTGACACCACATTTATTAAACTACTATCTAAATAATAAATAATATTTGTAATTTTTTAAAATTAAATACTATAGTCTAGTTAATTTGTCTGATATTGAACAGCGTCTGATAATAACAACTTTCATGTGTGTGTACGCCAATTAGTACGTTTTGTATCTGGAATTTAGGACGGCTATTGACCTCTCTGGTCTTAGGGTAAAGTGCTCGCTTAGAACTTGGTGTTCGTAGGTTCAAACCTAGCTGAGGTTAACGTATTTTTACTGAGTGATAAAAATCCGTAGCACAATTTCTTTCGGAGGGAAAGTATAGCCATCGGTGTTTGTCGATTATGGTATGCAAAACATCACTTGAAGGTATGTGAAAATACCTTTACCTAAAAAAATTGTAGGTGCTTTCTCGCTCAATCGTAGAACCTCATGGGGTGTGTGGGCTGATAACCCGCTCCACCTGAAATTAACCTATCACAGAAACTGCAACAAGGAATAGCTATAGTAGCGAGATTTGGTTGCAGCTCTGTGCTCCACATAGGAAGTTAAATGAATTAATAATAATAATATTATTATATAGTAAGAAGAAAATTTGGTTGTTGTCAATAGTGATAATATTTGGCTTTGATATTATCTTTGTAAAGTGGCAGCATGACTCTACGAATATGAAGATTATTTTAGTAACTTTAACAACTGCCAAAAAAGTTTCTTACTATCTAAATCAGACTGTATTTTTGTGTATATGGAGTTCATTACTTGTTGTATGAATACATTAAGTTAGTTCGGGTATCTTATAGAAACCCGCTTCATTGGCCGCGTGGTCTAATACGCTACTCTCGCTGTAGACTATAATGCCGATGATGGGGGGATCTAGGTTTCAATCTCGGTCGGGTATACTGAGGGTAGTTCTTACAAAATGGTTTTACACTCTTCCACCACGAAAATGTGGGTAGACCTACACTTTTCTTAAGTATAACCGTCAAAATTCCTGAAACCATTAGCGTAATTGGTACATAAATGTATAACCTGAAAGGGTAGTAAGACGCGGTGCTAAAACAACTTTTAAAAATGAATGATATGACACACTAACTCTCAAAATAACTACAAACTTTCATATTGGTTATCACCAACTCCAGCTCCAATGGAATTTATTTTGATTTGAGAGTAAGGTGCTAGAATCCCGGATGGCTACAATGAGTCTTTTCCTTTCTTATGAAAAGCTTCAAACTCCCGGGTTAACGCCAACCATACTTGTCCCTGATCCACCATGATCAGATCTGTTTGTTAAAATTTAGTGGATTTAGTGATGATGTGTGTGTACTGGATGAAATTAATTAGGACTTAAATGGCAAATGTCTGAATACCAAAACTGCACATGAAAAATACACATGCATCGATGTTTAGTTATTATTAATAAGCACTAGCTTTAAATATTTTAATACAATATTTTTTATTGCGTGCTGTGTATTTACTACCTGTCCAAGTTATCTGTATATGTAGATTAATGAGATGATAGTTAAAATAGTTATACCCTCATTTGTGCAGAGGGAAAGTAGAAAACCATTAAAAACTTTGCCTGAGATCCCATTTATGAACTCCCGACACCAAACAAATCAGACCTATGGGGGTGTTCAAATATTAGATAAGCACCTTAGTGGGGGGGGGGGGGGGGTTAAGGTTTTTTTTTTTTTTGTTGGTGGGGGGGGGTTTTTTTTACAACTTCTTTTTNGCTTTGCTTATTTTTGCTGACCAGGGGTGAGGGAGGCCAGAACAATGCTTACGTAAGACAGAGAAAGATGGGCAAAATTGAGCGAGGGCGCATTGCAAGCCACTTGGACTTCGGGCAGCTTCGGGCAGCAATGAAGATGTTGAGTAGCTAAATGAAGAAGACGCGCAGAAGCTTATTGAAGTAAGAAAAAGCTTGTGTGACCTAGCCCCCCCCCCCTCCCTCCAAATAGAAACATAATAATTGAAAGTGTTAAGACGTGGATTCAAGGACCTTGGTCATCGGATTAAGTGGAGTTTAAGCAGGCATGATGCTTTAGACCCATTAGGTTTGTTCAATCAACAAAATAATATTAACATAAATATTTTTTTTACGAATACGTTGTGATAATTTATGTGTAAAGATGTGCGTGTGTAGTTATATGTGTGTATGTATATATGTTATTCATTGATTTTATTGGTTAGAATTTTCTTTGATCAATTTTATTCAATCCGCCAAGTTGATTATGATATATTTTAAAATTAATCTTATTGTATATGTAAAAGTCTACTTCTAAATAATAGTGAGAGTTTTTTCATCACATTCAACCGTTCACTAATTGAAATATGTACCTTGTTTAGTCACCTTGATCACACAATTCACTTCATTAGTGGGATATAATTTCGCTATAAGTACCAAGGATGATTGACTCTACCACGTGTCAAAGAATTATATCAGATGCGTGTGTAGCTACACCTCTGTCATTTACCATTATCTGTCTCTTGTAACATGTTCTTTCATCTCATCATCATATACAACTCTGGAGTGTAGTGGTAAGTGCACCTAGCTATGAGTCTAAGGGTCTCGGGTTCGATTCCCGCCTGGAACCGTGGTTATTTTTCTCTAAGAGGAATTTATCCCAACCTTCGCCAAGGGTTGGTAAATGAGGCTTTAGCTAGGTTTAAGACTTAAACTGGCCCACGCCTCCATATTCACTATCATTACGTCATCCCATTGGGGTTACGCTTAGGGTGGTTACACACCAGTGAGTCCCGAGTCGAGTCCAATCTGACTCTAGAGTCAAGGCCTTTCACAATAGTGAGTCGAGTCATTGAGTCCACTAGTATGATCAAAGAGCTCGTGCAAGATGGATGGAGTCCTAGTGGTTTCTATAAATACAATTGAATGGAGGCTCTGGCGTAGATGTCCAGAAAGACGTCGCTTAATTAATGTGAAACAATGCACCTTATGTTCCTCCCTGTCAGTAATGCCATACGCTAAAAAAATCAATAGATCATCACCATCATTATCACCTGTTTACAGCTTGTGACCGGGTCAGTTTAGTAAATTGTCTCCATCTTCCACTATTCTTACACCATTCTTCCTCCTTTAATTTTTTCCATTCTTTTCTTCTCACTTGCACATTTTATGCAATCAGCTCCTCCTATGTCTGTATTGGTCTCCCTTTCGGTCTTTTCCCTCAAACATCACCTCCTTTATTCTCTTTGGCATCCCATTCTTTTCCATCCTCATTACACTCCCATACCATTTCAGTCTTGCTTCCTCTACTATCTCATGTACTCCCTGTACCCCCACTATTCCCTGTATTAATCCATTCCTTATCCTGATTATCATCGTGATAGCTAACATGCATCACGCAAAATTCATTTAGAATATTATTTGATGTCAATGGCGATATTTTTTCGGAGCTAATTACTTTGTTCTTATTCGTAGCTTTTTGACAAAAATAGTTTATCTTTAACAGTAATTTTTTTCCCCATAGAATAATAATTCGAATAACATTTTGCTCTATAATCTGACCTGAAGACTTTTAAAATCAACTATGTAATATATGTAAAGTATAAAAATTTCATGTAAATGTGATTAAAGAACTGGGTAATATTGGTGTTACTACTACATAATTTTAGAAGTCAATGCTGTAATATTATTATTGAAAGTTTATAGATCATGTTGAACATGTTTTAAAATGTACATTATCATGTGTGCTCATCCATAAGCCACGTCACATTACCCCCGCCCCCCTTACCTTTACTGACCCTACCCCATCTCATGTAGATATTAGATATTCCTCCTTCCCTTCTCTCAACATCGTTACGTGGCTTATGTACTACCCCTAACCAGTCAGAAAAATTTCTTTATTCTCAAAACTTGTAGATAAAAACTGACTTTCAGATAAAACTTAAAATTTCTGGAAAACACAATGAAATTAAAAATACTAGAATATGATTATTAATACAAGTAGAAATAGTTTTCTCAAATGAGGATTTGATAGAGTACATGTTCAAACTTACTTAAATGCTCTTTAGCATCTAGAGGAAGCGTGGTTTAAATCTCAATCTCAACTGGGAATGATCACTTAGTGTACTTCTAACCATAATTCTAATAATCAGTATCAAGGAACGGGTAGTAAGACGCGTAGCTAAAAATAAATAAAAAAGTATCAGGGAAAGTTTACCATTGAGTCTGGGCTATTCGCATTCATCCAAGCTAATGGGGTAAGAACCAGGAAGGTAAAATTGATAGGAAATGTTACCGCATTTGAGTGAAGGGAAAGTGGAAAACTATTTTTAAAAAACCTGCCATCAATACACCAGGCTGGGATTTGAACCCAGAGATTCTTGTAACCGATAAGCCAGACTAGATGTAAGTATGTATAGTACTCAACCTGAAGGTTGGTTGGCTCTTCAATAGTTCCCTGACCCTACAAGTGACAACTTCACTTCAGTCATCACAGGGACTGGCTGTATATTGAATGTTATTACTAGTATCGTTCATACTTCTGCCACTTTCATATTTTTCAGAGCCATAAATGAGTCAGACAGATCAATGAAAGTAACAACTTGTCCTAGCCCATACCAGAAGATAAAGGGCATTTTAACACTTTATATGGCCAGAGATGGATCCGACTAGACTAGAAGATCCTGACACTTTGACTGCATGCTCACTGCTGGTGCAACCATTTCATTGTAGAGTGAATCACTTCGTGACACTAATAAACAAAGCTATGGTTGGCCCATTGTGTGTTGACACTTAATAGACACCTAGGAAGGTTACTAGAGATAATTTTAAGTATTCCTACATCAAGTCATTTGATCGTAAGCTGTCATTTTTGACACATATCAGTAACTAAAATGTTGGAAATGA
This sequence comes from Timema poppense, assembly GCA_902141375.1. Classification (NCBI taxonomy): domain Eukaryota; kingdom Metazoa; phylum Arthropoda; class Insecta; order Phasmatodea; family Timematidae; genus Timema; species Timema poppense. Next base: position 52,733 of record CABFOV010001228.1, read on the forward strand.
AGCATGTAGGAAAAAAGATCGCAAGGGAGGCCCAGAAAAAGATTGGAGAAGCAGATAATACCAAAATGTCCAAATGAGAGAATAAGAATGGAATAAATTAAAGTAGGAAGAGTGGTGGAAGGATAGAGGAAGATGAAGGCATTTTACTAAACCGACCCGGCTACAGGCTGGAAACAGTTGTTAATGATGATGAGTAACTATAAAAAACATTATTAATTTAATAAAATTTTATAAATGTTAACTTAAAAAGACTGGTTTATATTTTTTTTAAAGGCCCATCATAAGAAAATTGGGCTGTATTTTAAGACATCCATGCACCAAAGGCTGTGTCCTACAATCGTCGCTTTTAACATATGCTTTCAATTTGGACGACTCTAAAATAATCACAGTGATCGATCGTCATTGTTAACTACTCCTCGATTATTTTAGTGTGTCTTCTAAAATAGTCAATACCTTTGGGTCCGGCATTCGAATACTCATACAACAAAGATAAATAACATCAGCCGGATTGGCCGCACAGATAGCGTGTTAGAAAGTGACTTGAAGGCTAAGGTTTGATCACTAACGCGTGCAATTAATTCATTTTCCCATCCTTTCTCCAAATGATTGCTTGTTTTATTTATTTGACAGACGATTTACCAAATTGTAGGATATTAACGCTTCTAATAGCAATTATTATTATTATTATTATTATTATTATTATTATTATTAGCACCGCGTCTTACTACCCGTTCGGGTTATACGCACTTACGCTAATGTGTAATGGTAGGGTGATTGTGAGATGAAATGAAGGACCTACAGTTTAACGTGGAATCCGAACCACGGTGGGGACCTGGCATTCCTCACATTCACAAGATGTCTTGTCAGAGGTGAAGGAAGGGTTTGGTAATCAGATAAATCTGTGCCAGGACCGAGGATTGAACCCCGGCCGCCAGCACAGAAGTCTGACATCTTACCCCTAGACCACCAGGTCACCTCTAATAGCAATTTTCTTGACTTATGCCTTACAAAAGGGGGACTTTTAACGCTTCTAATCGCACTTTTAATAATTTACGAATCATGCGTGTGGAATAGCAGGTTAATACTTGTGTTTAAGCTTGAGAGTTTTTAACTAAAGACTGTGAAAGTTGAAAGAAATATTTAAAATTCACACTCATCCTGATGCATTGGCTGATATATTACTGGAAGTGCTGGCATTTGAGTGTACACATTAAAAAAAAAGACGATACTTATTGTTTAGTTTAAAGTACTTGTAAATTTTCCAATAACTAAACTAACATAAAATGAAACATTATGAGTGGCTCAGTATGCTAGGGAATTAATGAATCTTGTCAAGTGCTTTCTAAGAAGTTGTGAAAACAGAACAATGAGTGCCCCTTGAAGGCTGCGTTGCGGTGAAGACACACTCAGCTTCGGGTTCGTGACGTCACACCTGGATGCGGGTCGATGTTTCTCCCCCCTCCCCACCCACTTTTCACCCCGTAGCATCCAATCTCTCTTTTTCCATCTCCGCTTGTTTCTCCGATGTTGTAAACCGATTCTGTGTTTTACTGAAATGCAAATACCCATTTCTGGGCCAAGTGATGTTCCCACGAGCGTCCACGTGCCCAGTTTACTGTTTAGTCGTATGAACTGTGCATGCGCAGGTATTTTAATTTATGTATTTAAATAAACTCAGAGTGAGATAATTGTAGGCACGTATATTTAATAAAGGATTAGAAAACGATACGTGGAATATTTCAAACGTCAAACAAAATGTGTTGGTAAAATTACTCACTTTCACGATTTCTGATGAAAAATAAGCATTTATTACAAATGGCTTCTTTCCCTCTATTATTATTATTATTATTATTATAATTAGCACCGCGTCTTACTACCCGTTCGGATTATACTCACGCTAATGTGTAATGGTAGGGTGATTGTGAGAAGAGATGGAGGACCTACAGTTTAACGTGGAATCCGAACCACGGTGGAGGCCTGGCATTCCCCACATTCACAAGATGTCTTGTCAAGAGGTGAAGGAAGGGTTTGGTAATCAGATAAATCTGTGCCGGGATCTTTTTCTCTAAGTCGAAGCACTACGCTACAAAAATGTGCTCAATTATCAGCCAGTTAAAACACACGTGTAGATGTCTAGTGGAACCAATTTTGGGCTGGGAGGGCAAAGTGTGGTGGGGTCATCCACTGGCCCCTCCCATATTCTACGTATGAAAGAGGAAATACGTCTAACGACGATATTTTGAACGGGTTGGCAGCAATGGAGGTTTCAAAACTACCTTTTAGGTCTTAAAACCATGGTATTATATACTTCTACAATTTAAATGAAGGGAGAATGGAAAAACATTCAAGAAAAATCATTCTATGAACGCCCAGCCATGATTCTAGCCCCAACCTCTCCGCCAATGGTAATCCTTTCTATTGCAAGAGCTACACCTTAAACCATTCGAATACCGAAGCGGGAAACATGAATACAATATAAAACCAACAGTGTTAAAAAAATAATGGCGATCGAATAGTGTTACTTTAGTTTTCAAAATAATGCGTTGCGACATCATAGATTCAACTTTGTTTTTTGAACCTGAACCTCAATTTCTGATATTTAATCCTTGATTGATATCATCTTTGACTCATGAGCCAGTCCATTTCAGATGGTCCATCTCCTTGGCTCAATCTTTATCGTGTCTGCCGGATGAGATAATAGCTACGGGCTCAATTCGAAATCATCATTGAGAAAATGTGGGTTTCACCTTTCACAGAGATAAATTAACGGATGAGGGCTGGGCGTTGTGTCTTTTATAGAATAAAGTTTGTTTTTAAGTCTTGTGCTTATATTATCAGTCGATTCAGAAAGTGCAGGTAAAATACGCCAAATAAAAAAATATTAATACTAATAATAATATCCTAAACAATTTTCACTTACGATATATTCTCATTTAATTTTGAGCGAAATAATTATTTAAGTAATTTTATTGTACCTGATTTGCCCCTAAAGAATATGTGAGAGCATTGACAATAATATCGTCCTAATTTTATAAACGTATTTTATTTAATTTAAATAATACAATCTATAACATGGCTCTTAAAGCACTTCTTGTTCCAAGAAGGCACAAGAGCCACTATAAATGACGTCAGACTGCGTGATGTAGGACCTGTAAGGTCAAAATGACCATTTAAAGTCTTTATAAGAAAAGAAAAATAACTTACTCTTCTCGAAAGATTGATATGCATTTTTAAAAGGTAATTTGAGCCAGCTTCCTCTTCTCGAACATTCTACCTCCATCCTGATGTTTTTTATATTTTATTTTATTTTTCTATACACAAGCTTCTCGAAGCTTCCATGAGCAATAGATATATACGGAAGATGGTGCATTTGAACCTCACTAGGAGCCCAGTCCTTGATGTACTCGGACTGCAACTCCTGTCCGCGATTACTACGATCGTGTTATCAGCCGCCTCTTTAAATTGTTACGCTAAGCGACATGATCAGTTTTCCGACCATTACAAATAGTGATTATTGAATAAATAAATAGTATAAAACTTTACTATTGTGTTATTATTCAAGAACTTTTCAATTGCCGCTCGATCACGGGGCTATAAATACCAATTATATCATCAAAATACCGTACTGCTTTAATAAGTGCTTGATCACGGGGCAATTATCAGCTAATTAAACAGTATCATTTCAATTGGCTCCTAAACGAAGGGGCAAAATATCGAATCTCTTCATAGTGCTCAAACATAAAACCCAGCTTGGTAAATTAAAGCTGGATGGAAGGGAACGTGAGTAAGGCAAGTATTTTTTTGCAGTTTTTATAATAAAACACATTTTTGCCCTAAATAAATAAAATATTTCTTTCTCCAGAAGATACATTTAGTTTAATTTACTATATGCATAACAACCTCGTCACTACTTCAATACCTGTCACGAGCAGAACGGCATATGATAAGAAACATTTTAACAAAAATAAAAAGTTTTAGTTAAATTCCGCGATATCCATTACAAATATTCAAAAACTGCTGAGATTATTATGTGTATAAAATTAAACCAAATTTATCTACTGGAGTTATATTTTATTTTAGCGAAAAAAGTGTCCTATTATAAAAACTACAAAAATACTGATCTTAACTCATGCTTCATTCTAGCACAGGATCCTTGTGCTTACAAAAAATATTTTTCAGGTAAGTTTTAAAATCGTATTCTCTGTGTAGTCATCGTAGCTCACGTTGATCTCAGGACATAAATTTAAAATAATAATAATAATAATTATTATTATTATTATTACTAGCACCGCGTCTTACTACCCGTTCGGGTTATACGCACTTACGCTAATGTGTAATGGTAGGGTGGTTGTGAGATGAAATGGAGGACCTACAGTTTAACGTGGAATCCGAACCACGGTGGAGGCCTGGCATTCCCTTAAAATAATTACAACTTGGGGAATAGTCCCTGGATGTTAAGAGGTATGTGTACGATATTATTGATTGCTCACAAAATCGTGGACCGAGCGATAGAAAAGTCGCGTACCTAGCGAGTGAACATTTTTTTTTTCCAAGCGGTATATTATCTTTCTTTCTCACATGTAGACCTCATTACTTATATCCTCCATCTCTTATCCCAGTATACTGTACTACAGTTCACCTTCTAGAATCGCTTAATCTCATAAGGCTTCCATCTCTTTCGATAATCTACCCCGTGGTTTACAACCATATCTCGGATATACCAAGATATAGTGCCCTTTCCGTCTAAATACGAGTCCATTTTGCTGACAAAAAAAACAAAACAAACAATAGTGGTCTTTCCCCTAACCCCTATTCCCCAAAAGAAAACCACACACAATATTGGAGGAGAGAAAAATTGATTTACTCCCACTTTAGTTCGGGGATTATGTGTTCTTAAACAAAGACGCGAGCTCAGATAATAGGATTAGTTCAGCTTATAGAAGTGATGGAGAATTTTAAATTGTATTTTGTATTTTCCAAAATACTTAGTGTATAGCATATTAAATGAATATCTCTCAGTTTAAGCAAATTATTTAATCAATGCTTACATATGATTTTTGAAATAAGCTCTTGGTATATTATAGTTAACACTACTTCTATACAACCTTCAACCCCTTTATCTCAAATAAATCACATATTATGTACTACAAAGTACATTTTTTAATGTGAATTATATTATAGGTTTTAAATGAAATAGTGTAATAAATTTTAAATAAAACACTACAGGGGATTTATTATAATATAAATATCTGTATACAAATTGCAAGAAAAAAGAGTGAAATCAATTTTTAAATTATTGTGAAAGTAAAATTAAATAAAAATAAGTTATGTTAGATGCCGATGCGGAATCTTTGATTTTCATTAACTTTGGTCGAAATCAGTGAACTAACTATGAAAAATATCTATAGAGAGATCACCCGAATGTGATATGTATAATCAACATTATTCGGCTCTAGAGACCAGATTTTGATCCCGAACTCTTAGAACTGGAGTGGGAAACCCTGTCACCAACCGCCACAAGTGGCGAATCTGCCACAAAAATGTGGTGACTTTTAGTTTGTCAACTCTCACAGACAAATAAACTATTTCCTGACGGCGTGTGCTGGTTGTAACTTGATATTTCCTGCATATCATTGGAAGCAAACAGATTTTTAAATTTTTACATTAAAATATCTTACATTTTCAATCCGAGCATTGTTCATTATTTGTGACGAAGACAGTTGTAACGGAGTAGTCAATGTGTACAGTACATGTTTTTAATAAATTTGTTCAAACAGTTTGGGTTGTTTTAAACGTTCAATTGAGCAACCTAATTTCTCAATTTCTTGCAGGGTGTGACGAATTTCACTTCTCATTTGCCTCTCCTGTGGCTACATTGAAAAATATGTTTCCCACCTCTGTTATATAATATGTAACACACTACATATAAAATCCATGCGGTATCTTTCTGTCATTCCAGACATTTTTCTTTCACTTTCCGATACCTTAAAGTTGAATTTTGAAAAATACAAAATGGCTTATGCAACTTACAAATTGATATTTAGAGAGCTTAAACTTGATGTAGATGCTATGGAGAATGCCATATTTATGATAAAAATCCTTAATTTAGAAAATTCCAAGACGGTATTGGAGCATCCCATCTTTATGAGAAAAAATCTGAAATTTGAATAATTCAATATAGCAGAAGCAACTTAGCCCGATAGCCTGGTTGAGTCATACAGACAAATCACGCTACTTTCTGTTTTGAAACCTTTGAAAGTAGATTAAAAAAACCATAAAACAAACTCTGTGTGAAATACGAAAATGCTTCTGTTGGAGACACCCAACCTCTAGTACCAATGTAATAACTTTTTAACTAATACATCTGCTTGGAAACGGAATGTTTGGAACAAAATAAAATAAGTTAAAAATTATTAAATGTAATGCATGTTTTAAAATTCAAAATGAATTCTAGTTGAATGTTTATATGGGATAAACTAGTGACAATATTTTTACTATAAAACTGCAACAATAGTGACCTTAACTTCACTCCCTCCCCACCATGTAGACCTGTAGTTGTTGGCTCACCTGCAGCGGCGTGTTTGGCTCTGGCACCGCGCGCTCGTGACAAGGATACAGTTGCGCCAGGCACATGACGGCCTCGTTGCAGAACTTGAGACCCATCACTTCCTCGTCCTCTCGGCCGTAACGGAACGTCAAGGTCACCTGACCGAACACCTGGAAGCGAGAAGAGATTGATTTGACATTATTAGCGATCGACATCGGGGCGTGGAGTGTTTAGAGGGTAAGAAGAGCTCGTTTGTTTGTGTAGTGCAGGACTGTCGGCCATTAGCAACCTATCTCAGTTCTAGGAAAAGAACAGCAACCAGACACCGTGAAACGTAATATACAGGTTGTTCGGAAACTCACAGTCCGAACCGCAAATATAGTTTGTTTGAACCTAAAGTAATACTCCCCATGCACGTAAATATGGAAAACTATGCTATTAACATTAAATTGTGTTCAAAGTTTCGGCGTACCGCGCCGGGAGAACAAAACTGTTCGAGCATGTGTGTTCAACAAGTTGTATACGAGTTAGGCGCGCGGCACTGCACATGCAATAACGGCAAGCATTTTCTGTGATGGAGGACCGTTAATGATGACCTTCAGAACGTACTCGCATTTATAAATGGACTTGTGTGTTGTTTACTATTAATTGCGGTATATTCTGCTGCTGTGCTCCAAGATGTCGAGGTGTGTAGTGCTGCGCACCTAACTCCTATGCAACCTGTTGTACACGCATGCTTGAACAACTTTGCTCTCCTGGTGCTGTACGCTGAAACTTTGCAATACGCACATAAAGTGGAAGGGGTTGAAACACTTGGGGGGGGGGGGGNGGGGGGGGAAACCGGGGGGGGGGGGGGGGTAGGGGGAGGAAACATCTCAAAACGCCTGGATGGGATTCAAACTAAGACCTTTTCACCACAGGAAAACAAGATAAGACAATACTGAAGCTTACTTTATCAAATTTTAAAATGGGACTATGGAAAACAGTTTTTTTATTTTATCTCTATATTAATAAAATTAAGAGTGTGTCTTTAATTACTAATGAGCATTGCTCAGTATCTTCCTCACCCAAAGGTCTGAAATTTAAAAATTAGTATTCTATGGGCACGAACATGTGCACCTAGAAACTGTAATCTTACAAATTTTGATTATATCCACCCTCTTTACACTTTTATCTATTTTATACTTTCTATCCTTTATACTTAACCATTTTGCCCTTTTTTATTTTAGATTTATACATGGAATGGTAGTCAATTTCTAAAGGGGTAAAAATGAAAAAAAAGATGCAAATATAATACTAATAAAATGGGTATACATGCAAAAAGGAGTAAAATCATTAAAAAATAGTAAAAAATTAAAAAGTGGCAAAAGGGTAGGAAAGGGAAAATTGTTTATAAAAGTAAACAGAATAAAATGGATTAAGAGGGTAGAAAGAGGTAAAAAGGATAAAGGATTAAAATATCAAAAAAGTATAAATATAGCAAGATTGGTAAAATGGGTAAGAAGGAACGGTTTAGAAAAAAGTAAACCGTTTGTGTGCGGTAAAAAAATGCCAAAACAATTCTAGTTGGATTTAATTACAACCCTTTATCAACTAATTATTTATGATGTGACACACTTTTTTTTTTACTAGCACCAGCATGCGAGAGCTCAAAGTATTGTGTATAGAGAAGTTTTATCCTAATCCTCAAAGATAATCCTAGCTTTTAAAAGAGGCTTAGTTTTTATTTATATTTTGACATTATGTATTAGTCAGTCTACTTTCACGTTTTGTATAACAATTCAAACCAATAAAGGATTAATATTTAAATATAATTTAATATTTGGTTTCCATATTTGTGGTCTATTTTATATTATTATTATTATTATTTATTACCGCGTCTTACTACCCGTCCGGGTTATACGCTTTAAGTACTAATTACGTTAATGGATTAGGAATTGTGAAGGTTGAGTTTGAAGAAGTGAATCCGTATTTGCGTGGAGGGAGGGAGAGTGGAAAACCATTAAGGGAAAAACGACCCCAAGTTCACCCAACCAAGATTCGAACCTCGATCTCCCCGTCCACAGCAGTCGAGCTCAACACGACTAGCGCGTTAGCCAACTACGCCAACGAGGCTTATCTTATTAAAATAACAAACCTACTGCATAGACTCCCCGTGTGAGGAACGGGTACATCAGATAGTAAACAATACATTGGAATAACTTTCTAACTCTCACATTTTGGTGTGTTTGGCTGTACGTTGTAGGTCTACTGTCTCATTAACATTCAACAGACGCATGCTGCTAAAATGTTGCCACGTCTGTTGAATCTTTACGACGACACAACTCTGGGGAACTTTATACCCTGTACTTAAACAGAATCTCTTGGCTCAATTGGTAGTCGAGTTGAAGGTCTCAAGTTAGGTTACCTAGACCCCTTTCACATCGTCTGTGTGTTCGCCCATCCGGGGAAAGGTCCGGACGAACTGCGCCCGGATACTGTCTACACATGATAAGCAATATGTATCCGAGTCTCTCCCGGATCCGGGACCTTTTCTCTGTATTGGGAGCTAGTTTTTTGTGGGTTGTAATAAGTAGCAGACTTTTTTTTAATCATTGCCGAAAAATAAACGCTAATGGCCGTTTTGGGTTCACCCTATATTAGAAAAAAAGACACCTTTTATGACATTTCAAGAATTAAGAGAAAACAAAGAAATTAAAAAAAAATATTATTTACGCATGATATTTCCGACTTTGAATGAGTTAATGCAACGTATACAGAAATTGCTACCGAAACATGAATATGAGGAATTTCATTCAACTTGTTTTTATGAAAGACCTACTTGGAGAAGAAAAGTCCTCTTGAAGTGTAAGGAAGTGTTGTACAGGGCGTACTTTGAACCCATTGTCACATATGCAACAAAAACATGGACAGTGAACGTAAGAGAGACTAGGAAAGTGGAGGCCATGGGAAATTAAGTTTGTAAGGAGCATTTTAGCTGTCACAAGGAGGAACATGATAAGGAATGAAGTTATCTGGGAGTAGATGAGATAGTAGAGGAAGCAAGGCTGAAATGGTATGGGTATGTATTGAGGATGGAGAAGAAGAGAATGCTAAAGACAATAATTATTGAAATGAAGTATTATGTAGGAAAAAGGCCGCAAGGCAGGCCAAGAAAGAGATGGAAAGGGCAGATAACAGAAAGTGTGCAAGTGAGAGGATTATAATGGTGGAAGGATAGAGGATGATGGCGTTATTTTACTAAACTAACCTGGCAACAAGCTGAAAACAGTTGATCATGATGATGATAAAGATGATAACGATGGTTCAACCTGATGAAATGTTGGGTGTTACGTTGGATTAAAGTTAACAATATATATAATAAAATCATATAAACTAACTTCAACAGCACACCAAGAGAGCTCTAGGACGACTAAACACTCGGATCATGTGAAGTTATTCATTGCACCCTGTGGCTTAGGGGCTTGTAGCAGGGAGATACGAGAGCTTTCTACGCTCGGACGGATCTATTTGTCCGTGTCTATCTTTCCGGGTGACGTCCATTAACTCAGCTGGGCGAACACTCTGACCATGTGAAAGGGGCCTTAGTGTTGTTTAGAACTTGGACACACCAATTCATTTAACTGAAGGGCTGCATTGAGCGTTTAAATATAAGGGTCTATTATTATTTTTATTTTTTTGTAAACGCAATTTATGATTATTAAAAAACGTAATTAAATGGACAACATAAAAATAAAGACAATGTAAAATAAACGATTTTCCAATAAAACAAAACTTAATGATATGAATGCAAGCTTTTCATAGCTTTCATCATTTATTTTCAGTCAGGTGTAAATTTAGTAGTTAAGATTCTTAAAACTGCTTATAAATGTACATTGGTATGCTGAATAAAATTTTTATATACTTCTTTAATAGTATTTTTTTAATTCTGTTATTTTTAACACTAATTTATTCTTCTTATATAGATAGTTATAGCTTGACCACATAAAAATACTTGATGTACCGCGATTTTCCCAGAGCTGGCTTAGAATATAACATTACATTTCAAACGAATGTAATTTGTAAATAGCAAATGATGTTGGGGTTTGATAGTTATACAATTTTATTTTTTGCACCACATATTATCACCTGTCTGGGCTATCTATAGATGTGTAAAAAAAAGTATTGATACTCTACTAACACTAATTTTTTCTCTTTCGGTACCAATACATTTCTACTCAATACTTTAGTTTCGATATTTTTACTCAAATGAGTACGTAGACCCAAGGATCGAACCAGTATCATTTATCACCGCGTTTTACTACCTTTTACGGGATATACGCATGAATTATAATTTATCCTAATGGGATAGGGATGAGTAAATAAGCATTTTAGAGGTAATTTTCGCGCATATGCATGGAAGGAGAGTGGGAAACCATTTAGAAAAACTAATCCTCAATAAACCAGACAAGGATTCGAACCCTGATCTCCCCGTCGTCAGTGGTCCAATCTAACACGAGAATGGCACCTTAGATGGTTCGACCACTGAAGCGGGTGAATCAGTATTAACAAACACAATCATTTGGTTATAATGCCGTGATGCAATCTTTTTAAACCTACACTCTGATAATGTAACTAAAAGTTCCTACTGCTTTGTTCAGAAATCAGCTTGACCCTATACCCTAATTTACAATATTTTGATTATTTTATTACTAGTTTTAGTGATTTAATATAAATTATGATAACAATTACATTTTAATTAAAAAATTGTATCTATTATTTCTAGATAGGCAATGTAAACAATAATAAAGATAAAAGAAAAAATCAACATTTTTGTAAATAAATAAAGAAATGGTACGGTAAAATCGCACAAACTTTCTCATATAGCGTCAAAGATAATTTTCAAAAATAGGTTTTGAGTAAACTATCCTTAAATAAGCATCATCTTGTTAATTCCAATAAATACTATTTATATATAAATTTTAAACTAAATTGTTAATAAATATTTAACAAAATTCAAAATTTCAAAAACAATTTATTTGTTAACTATCCTAAAACTATTTGTTATTTGAAAAAAATATTTTTTTCTTCTTATCTTAAAAAAACTATTCCCAGATTCTCATTTTGAATTCAATCTTAAAGGTCAATTTAAAAAATATTTAAATTTTCTATAACTAAGTAAGTAAACTATTCTTAAATTAATTATTTTAGGGAAATAAAGATATATTACTATTGATAATGTATAATCGTCCCCCGATACCAATTTTGAACCAAATCATTAAAACTATTTTCAATTTTTTTTACAAAAATTGGTCATTAGTGTAGTACAATTAAATGATTATTTTTTTAAGAAAAACAAATTCACACAATTGCTTATAATGAAAATATCTTAACAGATAACCATTTTGAACAAAAAGTTATTTTTTTAAATATTTACATTAAAAACACCGTCATCAGTAAACTACCCATAAATGAGTTTTAATAGAAAAACAAGTTAGTGTGTTTTGGTATACCATACAATTTCCAAATACACATTTTAAACAAAATTGTTCGAAGTATTTTCGACATATTTCTAATTTTCAAAAATTTCCCCTCAGTAAACTACCCTCCAACAAATGTTTGCCCAAATACTAACTATGCATTGCTATTTGTAATGTCAATCAAATCCTATATATGCATTTTAAACAAAACCGTTAGAGCCATATTTGAGAAACCAAAAACATGAAGTAAAAGTCCTGAGGTAAACCCCATAAAATCCAAATATCAAGTTTGAACAAAATCTATCAAATCGTTTTGTATTTGTGGCCAGGGGCAAACCAACAAACAGATTGACAGACAGACAGAGTTGAAAAAGAAAGTTTTTTGGGTTAGTGTTCACATAGTATAAATATTCATAGTAATCTAGAGACCGATTTTTTTCATGATTACAATACTTAGTATTCATGTAAGAAAGTAAAAAAAACCCTATAAACATGATAATCTTATATAATATCCTGCAAATTATTTCGATATCAATACCTACTCTTATTAATACTTTTTTCTCAATACCACACCCCTAGATTTAATTACATTAATAATTTAATGAGAAAAATCTACTTCATTACACCCCGCCATAATTCAATTCCCAACCATCCCTCCACCGACAAATAAGACCAAACCAGCTTGACGTTTAGTCCGCATGCCCACCTGTGCGGTTAATTATAATAAAACTGATGTGTGTGAAAATTTACGGTGACTAAGGTTTCACATATATGTTGAATATTTTCCACTGTTAATTTCTCTCTTTAAAACAATGTGATTATTTATTTTTATGTGTCTTACAGATTTGGATTATATATTAAGATTTTTTTTCTCAATATTCTATTTACAAAATAAATATGACAATTAATTCGTATTTTAAAGATAATTCCTTCAATTGCAGACAGGTGGTTTGATTAGGTTTTATGATCACGTTTAAGTTAATCTCCCCGATATCTCTCGTCATTATATTGCCCGAAGCTCATGGAGAATCTAGATCGAGTACTCGCCACATGTTTTAAATGGGAAAGTTCTGTTCTTGTCATATCAGAGTTGCGAAACAGTCGACTGGTATTGATTCAACACTACAGGGACACTTGCATGTGAAATGACGCTCTCCATTAGTAAAGAGTAGCACGATAACTGCTTTATATATAGGAAGAGATAGATAGATGTTCTGATACTTCTAGAAGATAAATATGCAGGGGTGGCTTGTGTATAGGCACTGCGGAACTGTAGCACCCACTATTTACACTTGATATTATCGATAACATTTAATATAATGAGTCATTTTTTCTTTAATTCTTTATTTATTTTTGAAGTACTATATAGGCTTAATGTCAGTACTTCAGTAGCCATCCCCCAGTTTATGAAAAATATACAAAAATCTTTGAATGGAAATGTGTGCTTCACAGTGCCAGCGACGTGGTATTTGACTGCTGTGCGCATGCGCACATAGGAGGGGGTGGGGAGGAAGGCTGGACTGCCAGGTAAAGAAAGCACTGTTACTCTTGCAGTGCTGGCTCTGGCGTGATAGTGGAAGGAAGGGTTTTTTTTTACTAGGCGTGTGTTGTGCTTAAAAACCGTGTACTATATTCTTGAATGTGATAAAGTGTAGAAGAGTGTAGAATCAGATTATTATTCTGCTTCCAGCTATTCTATTTGATTCATTTTATTTTGGGTTCTTTTATTTAACAGAAAGACTAAATGAGCTTGCAGTACTTTCAATGGAGAAAATTTTCCTCAATTGTCATCCAGAGATCAAGGAGAAAATTATTGAACTTTTTGCGCAAATTAAAACAAGAAGAATGGATTTCATTTTTAAATAAAGAGATCAAGCTTGAACTGTAACAATTTAAGATAAAGTAAGTAAATTTTTTTGTCAAGCTCCTGAATAAATTTTTCTTTTTATACATGTTTTTTTTTTCCTTTTACACAATTTTAAAACAAAGGCTAAACATTTTTTGAAGCAGCCCCCCCACTAATTTTAGCTACGAGCCACCACTGGAAATACGAGAACAAATTCAACTATATTACGACACTAGGCCTATACATTACGATTTTAAACGGATCTTATGGTGGGAATGTTGGGGACCCAATTCTAGGGCGGTGTTTTTGAAGTTTTTATGGCAAAACATTTTTGTAGGCTAAATAAAATATTGCTTCAGTAGAAATTAAAAATTTAATTTTATTCACATAATGATATCAACAGTTGTCGAATATCTGTTATTAAATCTGGCATTAGATGAGAAACTTTTTAAATGCAAATAAAAAGTTTTAACTAAATTCTAAGATACCCTTGACAGATATTGAAGAAATATTTGATTTCTTTTGACAAAAAAACAACATGTTTTTCTACAAAAACTGCAAAAATACTGCCCTTAACTCACGTACCCTACAGTCCACCTTATATCAATGATTCCCAACCAGAGTTCCAAGGAACACCGGTGTTAGGCAAGATCATGTTCAGGGTTGGAGTTCCGCGAGAATTTACAAAAGCTTGCTTTTTATTGGTCTGTCTATACATTTTGGACAATGTGAAAATAATATGTGAAGAGAACTCGTTTATTCGAAGAATACGAAGAGAAGAGTGACGGTAATAATGATAAAAGTGAGGTTAGTAAAAATGTGTTCAAGCCTAGTTCAACTATCGAAGGGCAGTAATTAGTAAAATAAATAAGCAATAAAAACTCTTGAAATACTTAAGTATTCAAAAGTGTGAGTTAATTATTATTTATCAACCCTATTGGTTTACGCGTATATTTTGTAATTTACCCCTGTCAAACCTAATATATGTCAGTTACTTAGGAATTTCCCAAGTAATTACCAAATATTTTATGGGTTCCTTAAAAAAACAGTTTGGGAATCACTGCCGTAAGAGTATGGGTTGTAGCTTTTCGTGTAATACACCTGGGGAAAAGAGATTAGTAAACACAAATTAGTTAAAAGAATCTATATATTAAGAGGTTTATAATAATAGGCCTATGTGTGACTACATTACTATACCGGAGAAAAGATTAGATCCTCTCATGGAATAGCCAGGCTTTAGGAGGTTTGTGTGGTTCACGTGAATCCACCACATAGCTCCCGAGTCTCGTGGGTTGACGCAAACAACTTGGCTACGTACTGAAAGCGCACCGGGGCCGAGTTTGTTTACCTGCTTTGAAGTTCATCAGAAGCACACAAGGGCAGGAGGGGTGGAGGGGTGCATCAAAGGCGCACCTTAGTTTCTAGTCTCTGAGCTCCATATGTCAACACCGCTTGTTGGTTCGTTCACGAGTTGTATTGGGTCTGCATCCTATCCAACATAACCTAACCTAACCTAACTTAACGCTGTCATTTTATTTTACTGTAAATTATTGTAAAGAGTAAGAGGGTTGTTTACAATACATGTTTGACATGTTGCCACGTTATGCAGTTGTTTTGCCCCTGTGCGCTTTTAATAAAAGTTTTTTGATCCATATCTTCGTGCGCTTTTGATATGAGGTTTTTCCCTATTTTGCGCTTTCGATTTTATACGAAACAGCTTATGAGCCACTTTTATACTGAAACTCGTCTAGTGGAACCTCGTGGGTCGATACTAGGACTACTAGCTCCACTTGATGGGATTGTATTAGTTAATTGTTCCTTTCATTATTCATTTGACAAACCACACACAAAATATTGTAGCGAGTGAATGTGTATTATTTGCCTCTAAAGGGAATATTTAATGGGAGGTAATATTTTTCACTAGTACATTCCTGTCAATCAGAGTCACCCCTTAAATGGTCGTCATTGAAACGGGTTCGACACGTCGCAGGTTTTAAGACTTGCTCGCGTTATCTGATTAAAAAACACCCTTTAAAGTAGACAGTCATATAAATAACATTTTAGAGGATTTATTCCCATATATGTATTTACAATACCTTGCGATCTTGTAGATAGTCAGGATCAACAAGAAGCACTCCTTGTAACTTGTCAATCTTCTTCTCGGAAATGACCAGGTCTCGGCTGGCCAGGTACAGGGTCAACTTGTTATTGGGGGCTGATTTCTTGAACACCCTAGAACATATAAAAACCACAAATTTAAAAAATTGAGGCCGGTATACAAAAGCATATACAAAGTTACTTCTTAAACACCTTGTACAAACAGTCCTTTTAGTGAGATATTTAACGTAACGTTATAAACAATTCAATCTAAGAAATAATGTAGTATGAAAATTGTAAAATAAGTTCGGCATGTTTATTGTTTGTGATATCTTATTTTCCATTAATCCTATGATCTACTTGGTGCCTTGTGAGGTAACTCCTGTCGTTTCCTTTACAATTACGAAGACAATAGATCATCACCAGGACTCGGAATATGATGACCTAAAACTTAAACAAAACCTA
Organism: Timema poppense; assembly: GCA_902141375.1. Taxonomy (NCBI): domain Eukaryota; kingdom Metazoa; phylum Arthropoda; class Insecta; order Phasmatodea; family Timematidae; genus Timema; species Timema poppense. The sequence goes on from CABFOV010001228.1 coordinate 69,147, forward strand.
TAAAATGACTTAGAGATTAAAGTGACCTAAAAACATGAACGAAAACTAGTAATGAATGTACACGACTAAATAAAACACGTACTTGACAAATTTAAACTAGAACATGCATTTATAATCCCATAACAGTTCAACTATTGCATCCTGTTGAAAATTATATTTGCTAGCAAATATTTTATTCAAACTCCCAATACAGCCCTTTCCAGCTTAATTGCAGTGTCCCAAAAGTAATGTGTGTTTTACAAACATAGAAGCAAAGGGAATACAAACGTCATTGTCTACATTATCTTATCATTTCGACAATTGTTTGTTTAAAAAATATGTATTTGAGAATTTGTCCATTTATAAAATATCAATAGTGTTTAAGAACATATTTACGCAAAATAAATGCCTTAAATGCCTAAAAAATTCCTAAAGAGACTCAAAAATTCATAATAAGGGACTCAACAATTACGAAAGCCAAGAAAATATTAACTAAAAAAAATCCAAAATGACAAGAAATGACCAAATAATGACCTAAAAATAACGTTTCTACAAACATGAACAGAATATATATACACATGGACATTGTCTGTTATGTAATAAATACAAAGGGATGAAATGTTATCAAAATCCGGGCTCTGGTAATAATCATATTATACTTATTTTTAAATCTTCATTAAGTTATATTAATTTTTGGTTAGAGGGCCTTTGTAATTACATTCTTTGATCCGACGAAAGTTAATTTAAATTACATATGTTTAAATTAATGTATATTCATTATTCGGGATAAAATATTTTAAATGATATATTCTATTAAAGTCTAGTCTCTGGTTTGTTTTACACAATAATACAAATGACGGGCTATATTTACTGATCCTTGACATATATTATTGTATTTATATATCAATTATTTCACCAACAATAAATGTATGATATTTAAAAATAATGTATATTGATCTTACACTCTATACGGTGGCTAAGTGTTTTTAAAGCATCGTGCGGTCTCACAAAGCACTTAGTCATCGTTGGCGAAGAGGTTTTAGTTCAAATCCCAATTGTATGCACTGATGATGATTTTCCACATGTGATTTTCATTGTCAATTTAATTTAATCTCTCCATAGTAGTGCGCACACATTTCGTCTAAGATACACCTCTCCTCCCTACTTCTGGAATAAAGTCGTATATTAAACGCAAATAAAAACTTATGTTAAACGTACAAATAGTAATAATAGTTATAATAATAGCTTATTGGTTTCAATCTCTTTCATATCAGAACCATCAAGTACTCTTAGAAAATGGGTGAGTCTTAAATCCTGTACGTGGCTATTTATCTCAATTTTATTACGAGTGGACATAAGTGGCAGCTAGAAAAAAGTTATTAGATCTACTTTCAAGCATTCATACGTCATGTCATGTGTTATTCATAGGATACTTTTGAAATATATTATCAATACCTATAAAATAACAATAATATGGTTAAATGTTATCAATGTTAATTACAAAATGACTTAGAAGGTACTCTACATAAGAGGATATCTCCAATTTCGATATATTTTATGTATATATACATAATGCAAAGAGATGTGGATGCATATAGATATATGTATATATACATCTATATTGAGCTTCGAAAATCCGTAGCACAACTTACTTCGGAGGGGAAGTAAAGCTGTTGGTCCTATGTTGTTTGTGGCATGTAACAGATCCCTGAAAGGTATGTGGGGGAAAAACCCTTTTATGTCAATATTGGCAAGCCCTTTCGCACTCGCTTATAGAAATTCAGTGTGGAAGGCAACAGGGAACAACAACACTTACTGAACTATTCTATTATATGTTATTTCTACCAGATGGTGCAGGCAGCACTAACCAGCCGAAAGGTTGAGTGCATGCCCAACTACGGATATATAGACATTATATCGAACCACCCTTAGAATGGTTGATATAAGATTAATAATTTCTTACTTAAATAATATATTTAACATATAGCTTTTAACAGTTAAATTTGTAAAGAACGAATGACAATATCGAAATGTTGCAAAAAAAAAAGTTTAATGTTGAGGCCTCCAATGTTTTTTTCAGTCCCGGGCCCTCCACAGCTCTTAATCCTGCCCTGAAAGTGAGTACTGCGTTTGTAACCAGTTCCTCATCGTGGGCGGGTCATCATTTCGAGGTCAATGCCTCAAAGTTATCGACCACACTCGACATACAAATCAATTTTTAATTTGTTCAAAAGTATTAGCAAACTAAACATTTTCTTTACTTTACGTCATTTAACGTCTGGTTTATTCGTGTATTTACACTATCGAGGTATTTAGGAAACCCCACCTCACTACACACTCAGCCAGGATTTGAACCCTGACCTTATAGCAAACCCGACTCCTTAGATTATTTGATTAGGCTGAGTTTATATTCATGCAAAACGTAACTAACGAATAGTGTATAGCACATCGTGCGGAAATAGTTGAAACTTTATTTTCAATGATAGCGTTTATAATCAAAACATAGTGAACAGTGCATAGTGAATAAAATTGATTTAACTTTATCTTCTTATACGTTATGGACGGAGGGAATTCTAGATGATCATTGAACTTGAGATGTTATCAGCCAATAGGAATGCGAGGAGTAGATATAACCTATTAAAAGCAGACGAGAATAAATATCTTCTGTGTTTAGCGTTATGTTTGAAATACCTTGTGGTAACCATTATAGGGATGGGTCGATACTTTTCGTGATACCTTGATACCATCGATACTTTGGGGTATCGAGTATCGAGTGGGTGATTAAAAATAGTATCGAGTATTGAAAAAATATAAATATCTAAAAAAAACTCGCAAAAAATAGAAGCAATCGCATTGAAATAGATTAAAAATATGTTTGTTAACCCACGGCAATAAAGCAAAGAGATTGTAGTGTCACCGCGCTTAACTGGTATGCTACAATATTAAAAACAAACAAAAAGTTCGACCAAAATCCATCAAAAGCTTCGGCTGCGGTTGTGTGGTGTAGAATCAAATTAGTACTACAACTCGGTTGTTGAAAACCGCCCCAATCAACTGACCCAACAAATGCAGAAGAGGAGATTACAATCTTTTCTAAACTAATCCATGCTGACACCTAATACTAATATTTTCAGTTACTGGAAAGACCGAATCATTTACCCAAATCAGACAGCTTGCAATAAAGTATTTTCTCTGAGAGGATGTTAAGAACAGTAGGTCTGATCTGTAACCAAAAGATAAACAGGCTGGATCTTGAGAGTGTTAAAATTTTGGTTTTCGTAAACAAAAATTTGCATTTGGTAAAGAAAGTGTAGTTAAAAAAAACCTTTGTGCATCAAGGACAACTATATAAATATTTCACAAATTTGTCTTGGTTTTGTTTACATGTTATTTGTATAAAATAATATTATTTAATAGTTATAGTCTAATATTGGTAAAGTATCTTTAAATATCTAGTAGTGTTAATGATTGTGGTATGGTAATTATGTGTCTTATCTTAACATAGCGCATACATTAGACAATATTGGTATCGACTTTAGTATCGGTATCGAATATCGTGAGAAAATGGTGGTATTGGTATTGAGTATCGAAAAAATCTGATATCGACCCATCTCTAAACCATTACTTGTTTTTAATTAATGAATTTTCTTTGTTTTAGCGTCAATCACTATGATTTTACATCTAATTGAAAATAAAATACAAATATTACAATTTTCATTCGGGTATTGAAAAATAGTAAGTCCACTATAATATCCATTACAATAATAAAATCGTAACTAAATAAAAATCGAATTAGATTTATTAGTACAGACAAAACTTAAAAGAGTTGGTTAAATTCGAGTTTCAAAATATACAATTTAACTAACGTGGTTTTTCGGATCTACCTTTTTTTTAAAAAGTATTTTTAGTGTCGTTATCTAGTAGTGAAAAAAGGTTAGGCTATTTTCTATGAATAAAACACACTCGATTTATTTAGGACTTAATACACTACTTTTCATTACAGACCTATATGTTTTTCTTATGAATTGTGCACTGTTTGCTATACACTATTCACTATAACCTATGCGTTAAGCCATGTGTACACAGGCAACAAATTGCCCAAACAGTTTTTTGTCGTTGCCTTTCTGGCTAGCAACTGCAAAGAAACAGATGAGCGACGAAACAGTCGCGTCGTTGGTGTGTATGTTCACAGTGCACATATTTGTTGTCAGTAAAAACAAAAGTTCCAGAAACTTATATTAAACCCAGTATCATCATGGACTTAGAAGAAGTAGGTGTTATTTTTGCTCTTGTAGTCTTCATTAGAAAACGATGGTAACGCGAACTTCATTTTTGGTACACCCCATTTACAGTGAAAGACTTTAATTTGGAAAGCTTTAAACAAGTTTTGATCACTTTAGGAATAATTTCCATAAATTTTTTCCTGCTATAGAATGGGTGTTTCCAGCTTTGATGAACTTTTGGATCTAGTTGGACAGTACATTTCTCGGCATGACATCAATTGGATAAGGAGCACAATCGAAGGATTAATAGGCACTATATGCGGTATTTGTTCCTAAACTAGACTGAAGTCATGGACTGGTACAGGCACAATATGGTGAGCAACGACAGAACTGTACCCGGTGTACCCTATAGACTGAAGTCATGGACTGGTCCAAACACAATCTGGTGAGCAACGACAGAACTGTCCCCGCTGTACACGGCTCCAAATGTTTTGGCACTCCAAAACTCTTTTCAAATGCGGAAACACGTTTTGTCATGTCGTCGCCAGTGTATACACTTACATTAAAACTTATTGAACACATTCTAACGATGAAAAAGTATTTAGACAATTTTTTGTCGACTGTGTACACATAGCCTTATGTATTATTATAAAACCAGCCTTACAAGCGTAGGGTACATTTAACTAGCCTATAGAGATATTTTACGTATAACCCGAACGGGTAGTAAGACGCGGTGCTAATAATAATAATAATAATATAGAGATATTTAAATATATTTTCAACTGTGTTTCTACTCCCATCGGTGTGCACGCCGACTAAACGTCAAGCTCGTATAGTCTTGGTTACCAGTCGAGGGTTAATCTCAGATGGGTGGGGTGAGAATATTTATTTTCCACCCATATGTATGTGCATTTCCTCTCACTTTTACCTTACTCATCTTTACAATATTAGCGCATTTTAATGCAGATATCCCTAGTGGATAAGATTTGCTGAAAAAAAAGAGAGTAATTTTTGTAAGATAAAAAAGTTCCAAAATGTTTGTCCAAGGCTCAACATAATTTTAACTTTATTATTATTATTATTATTATTATTATTATTATTATTATTATTATTATTATTATTAGCACCGCGTCTTACTACCCGTTCGGGTTATACGCACTTACGCTAATGTGTAATGGTAGGGCGATTGTGAGATGAAATGAAGGACCTACAGTTTAACGTGGAATCCGAACCACGGTGGAGACCTGGCATTCCTCACATTCACAAGATGTCTTGTCAGAGGTGAAGGAAGGGTTTGGTAATCAGATAAATCTTTGCCGGGACCGAGGATTGAACCCTGGACGCCAGCATAGAAGTCTGACACCTTACCCCTAGACCGCCAGGTCACCCAATTTTTTATTTTTATTTTTTAACTTTATTTTATGCTAAGTCAATGACTGTACATTCTAAACAAGGAGTTATAATTTTCGGTGTCACATTAATCTCCGTAAGGACATGGGAGAGAAATGAGAAGTGTTGCAGACGTTTAAGAATCCCAAATTATTTATGAATTGGTTTTATAGCTTTAAATATTGGTTTCAACAAATTGTAGGCGAAAGTTATTACTAGTTAAAACATTAAAATTTCAAGTTAGGAATACCTTACTGTGCGATAGCTCACATGAAACCTTATAAAACCGTACCACATTATCTTACAATTTTTTTTTGTGAACAAATCACAAAAAATAAATGAGTTTATTTGGTAGAGGAAAGCTAGATATAGCTTAAAACCCTTTTATGTAGTCTCATAATTATAAATTTTCGCGTAAGGCGTCTTTAAAAAAATAAATATTTAAACTTAAAATTTGAACTTTTTAACTGGTCAGAAAATTTTTGACCACATTTAGTTGAAAACGATACTAAACAAACCTGCTTCAGTGGCTACATGGTCTAACGCGCTACTCTCGCAGTAGACTAGACTGCTAATGACGGGGAGATTGAGGTCCAAACTTGGCTCGTGTACCTAGGGTGGTTTTTATCCAAATTGAGGTTTTACATTCTATCCACGCAACTACTGATATATTTTCTATAAATATAACCCTCCTCATCCCTAAAACTATTAGACTAACTAGTACATAAGTGAATAACCCGAAAGGCTAGTAAGACGTGGTAATAAAAAACAACTTATTAAATAATTTTGAATTTCTAAACGTCTACAACGCTCCTCTACCTTGTAGCACCCTTAAACGGAAGGAAACATGGGTTTTGCGCTCATTCATTGCACTTACATTCGGGCCTCTATAGTTTGTGGGTGGCTCAATAGCCAGAGTTAATAATGGGGCACTTCAAATCTGTCGTCAACAGATGCTGTGAATAGTGAACGCCGTGAATACTGGCAGATACAGCAATGGAGTTGTGGACAGGATCCTGTACAACTCCCCTGTCGGTAATGGACTTTGTAAATTCTGGGTCAGATACCTCGGGTGGGGTTTGGACAAAGGTACATTAATCTTGGGGGCGTCATAAGCTTCTTTAGGCTGCTAGGGGAATACCTTCACAAAGTCCAACTCAAGATTCTGTCTCATAGTCTCATAATGCGTAACTTAGATATACCCTAATTTTCGTAGTTATAACAGTATCTGGTAGTTAATAAATCAATTGTAATATATTAATACATCAAGTCATGTTATATGCATGTATAATATTTGATATATATGATCAATACTTATAAAAATAACACAAATAATATAATAAAATGTTATTAATGTTGGCTGCAAAGAAATACGTTTGAATTTTTTAAACTCTTCTTCCAACGAAAATCAAGGTATAGGTAACACAGATTGAACCAGTGGTCACATCGTAGTGTGGTCTTCTATAGTTTCATTCTAAGACGTGTATTAACCACAACTTGTGAACGTGAGGAATGCCAGGCCTCCACCGTGGTTCGGATCCCACGCTAAACTGTAGGTCCTCCATTTCATATCACAATCACCCCACCATTACACATTAGCGTATGTGCGTATAACCCGAACGGGTAGTACGACGCGGTAATAATAATAATAATAATAATATAGTTTCATTCTAAGACAATAGAAATGAGATCCGTGAAACCGTTACCATATCATATTACCATGTTTACCATATTTTTTTAAAAAACTAGTACAGTTGAAAAACATCCTTAATTAATTAAAATTGAAGCATCGTTTCACTGATTCGATTTTTTTCCCTTGTTAGATTAGGAATGCATAAAACTGAACTTCGATACGATTTCTGATTTTAGTGTAGTTGTGTAACTTACATCCTGGTTAATCGGTCTCTGGATACATCAAGTCGGAGGATATGTAACTTACGTAGCTATCCCTATGGATATCTTTGAGTAGGCTGTGGTTGAGGTATTTTAAAGGATATCGTTGAGTACACTATCAGTAAATTCTCAGAATAAATGTGTGAATATAAAATGTTAAGCTAGCGATGGATACACATGCCTTTAATACAACAAATCTAATACATGCACCTGTATAGTAGACATCCCTTTGCTCACACATTGGTGTTATAGTTTAGTCCCACTGGAGTTACGCTCGCCAACACACGAATAACAAGCACTTCAGGTTGAATGTGGCGTGACTGACAACGGAATATCGACTATCTCTTTATCTCTCTCTCTCTCTCTCTCTCTCTCTCTCTATATATATATATATATATATATATATATACACACACACACACACACACACACATACGGCCCTAAGTATCAGATTTGAACTCGTATTTTATGTTGGTATTTTTTAAAGAGTGTTGCTGTGTATGATATTAATTTTCAAATTTAATCAGGTTACACAATAGAATAAAGCCATTTAAAAACTAATTTTTCTTTGAATAATTCATTTTTCATTAAATGACGATGACAAAAATATAGTAAAATATTTCAAACAATGAGATAAAATGTAGATTAAATATTTTTGTTTGTTTTATATTCAAATCAAGCCATTGTTTGGGATTGTTTTGTATTTTACTTATAGGCTGAAATATTTCGAACACATATTGTTTAGTAATTTTTCCCAATTTGATTTCCAACAAAAAAACTTTTTTTTAAGTTAGCTCTAGTAAGTTATTGTTTAAATACTATAATTAAATATCTATTTACTGTGATTAAGCTTTATACGTTGTTTATTAAATTACTTTAAAAGTCACAGCAGCTATTATAACATCTACATCAAGACAAGTTTGGTAGCTTGGTAAGGTAAACATTTTCTTTCAGCTTGACTGCACTGTAATTAGTTGTCTCAGCCTTATCACTTCAGAGGTGCACACGTTTTCTAATTATAATCGTAGCAGATGGTAAACAACCCTGAGATAATTTCTAGTAATTAGGGTAACTATCGATGCTGTCAGGAAAACACACAGGGATGTTTAGTTTAGGAGTGAAATACATGTTCTTCAAATAGTTTAAGTATGTAGCCTAATTGTCTAATTAATATAAATGTATGGCTTAATTACTTGCCATATGGCATTAGGAAATCGAATGTTCATTGCCGCACTTACGAAGTTAGCCACCTATCCCTATCTTGAGCTAGTTATACCCAGTCCACCTCATTACACCCTATCTTTATTTAGCGCTAGTTTTATCCAGTCCACCTCATTACACCCTATATCTATCATGAGCTAGTTATATCCAGTCCAATTCATTACACCCTATCCCTATCTTGAGCTAGTTATACCCAGTCCCCCTCATTACACCCTATCCCTACCTTGAGCTAGTTCTATCCAGTCCACCTTATACACCCTATCTCTATCTTGAGCTAGTTCTAACCAGTCCACCTAATTACACCCTATCCCTACCTTGAGCTAGTTCTACCCAGTCCCCCTCATTACACCCTATCCCTATCTTGAGCTAGTTATACCCAGTCCACCTCATTACACCCTATATCTATCATGAGCTAGTTATACCCAGTCCCCCTCATTACACCCTATCCCTATCTTGAGACTAGTTATACCCGGTCCAATTCATTACACCCTATCTCTATCTTGAGCTAGTTATACCCAGTCCACCTCATTACACCCTATATCTATCATGAGCTAGTTATACCCAATCCCCCTCATTACACCCTATCCCTATCTTGAGCTAGTTATACCCAGTCCCCCTCATTACACCCTATCCCTATCTTGAGCTAGATTCTATCCAGTCCACCTCATTACACCCTATCTCTATCTTGAGCTAGTTTTATCCAGTCCACCACATTACTCCCTGTCTTTATTTAGCGCTAGTTTTATCCAGCCCACCTCATTACACCCTATCTCTATTTTGAGCTAGTTTTATCCAGTCCACCACATTACTCCCTGTCTTTATTTAGCGCTAGTTTTATCCAGTCCACCACATTACTCCCTGTCTTTATTTATCGCGAGTTTTATCCAGCCCACCTCATTACACCCTATCTCTATCTAGAGCTAGTTATATCCAGTCCAATTCATTACACCCTATCCCTATCTCGAGCTAGTTCTATCCAGTCCACCTCATTACACCCTATCCCTATCTTGAGCTAGTTCTATCAAGTCCACCTAATTACACCATATCCATAACTTGAGCTAGTTATACCCAGTCCTGACAAGACATCTTGTAAATGTGTGGAGTGCCAGGCCTCCACCGTGGTTCGGATTCCACGTTAAACTGTAGGTCCTTCATTTCATCTCACAATCACCCTACCATTACACATTAGCGTAAGTGCGTACAACCCGAACGGATAGTAGGACGCGGTGCTAATAATATACCCAGTCCACCTCATTACACCCTATCTCTATATTGAGCTAGTTCTATCCGGACCACCTCATTACACCCTATCTCTTTCTAGAGCTAGTTCTAGCCAGACCACCTCATTACAACTTATCCCTATCTTGAGGTAGTTCTATCCAGTCCTCCTCATTACACCCTTTCTCTATTTTGAGCTATTTCCATCCGGTCCACCTCATTACACTCCATTTCCCTCAAGTCCATTCTAATGTTATCCTCCATCTTTTTCTAGGTCTTCCCATTGTGTTTACCAGTCAATAACTTGAATATGGTTCTAGATTTTCTCTTTCACACTGCATGTCCTGCCCATTGTATAAGTTATACGTTAAATATATCTATAGGTTATGAAACGATTTAATCTTGTTGCGTCCAACAAATAATTCATTCCAATTTTCATGGAAATGGTCTTTAAGAAAATATATTTTTATGTGGATATAATTGATAACATTTTTTTACTTCATTAGTTTTATTTTATAGGTATTGATAAGTTATGATATTAATCAAAATTAACATCTGAAGATAACATAAACTTACTTGTGAACACGTGAAAGTAGATCTAGTAACTTTTCCAGCTGTCACAAAAGGCTCTTACTATGAGAATTAGACAATACATAGTATCTTTATAATATGCTTGCGCATAATTTTCGTTGATTGTTACTAAACAAACCAGAATGAATGGTTAATTTATCTTATTTATTGATATCATATTCTGAAAATTTAAAAATGACACCTGGACACGGGAATTAAACCCGTATCCAGGTGTCATTTTTAAATTTTCAGAATATAATATCTAGATGGAATTATCCTCACCAAAAGCATAAATAATAGCTTTGGCTATTTAATTCTTTTCTTCTTTATTGGCGCTAAATTTTATAATTGGAGTTTATAAATATTAATATCTTTTTAATATAAGAAAAGTTTGCATATTGTGGTTATTTATTGTTCCTGACTATCCGTCGTCGCAATCTTGCGACGCTGATATAGGGGACCGATTGGCTCAAGACGCCTCCCTTAATCGACTGTGTGAGGACCTTACAAATTTAATAAAGAAAAATAAATTTTATGGTGTAACGTTTAGTATTTTTCTCTCCTTTATCTAAAAATGGAGACCTTTACTCAAAACTCATAAGTTTTGTGGAAAGAAATAATATACATTGTTACTGAAACATAATGGGAAAATAGATCATCACATTCCACCAAAGAGTTTAAATGAAATAATATAGTCTTTTTCAGAAAAATTGAGAAAAGAGGAATATCTATGTTCCCCAAAGAGCATAACAATCATTTTACAATTTATTTCAACTTACTTAAATTTTAAAAAGTTGTTTGTGGTTATGAAACTATTGGTTTTATAAGAATCATTTCATTTTAAATAGTAGGGCCTACTACACTTTACAATGATGAGTTATTTCCTATTTCAACTATTTGCGGGGATATGATCAATATTGAAAGTTTCCACTTAAATAAAGTACCCTCAGTCATTTTACTGATAAAATGAGGACTGCCATTTTGTTTGTAATGTTTAATAGTGCGTGAATACGAAATTCAATCAAACTCCTTAAAGCGGATCTTTAGAAAATTTATTTTATATATTTTAGTCCTTCAGTAATCTCCCCTTAGTCTATAGTTGGATATTTAACTCCCAAAAATCATCTGGAGAACCTTATAAAAAACAGAAATATCTTGTTTATCCCGATTGGTAGAATGGCTTAGGTTCGAGGCCAAGAGACAAACAATTATAGCGAAAACAATTTTTTCTGTTTCAGGGGTCATTAAACCTTTACATTTATTATTTGAGCTTGATTTTTTTGACAATCACTTTACTTCTCTCCCCAAGAATTCGAGAGAATATATAAAAATAAATAATACACCCACACATATGACTCGAGAGGTGCTTTACCATTTTAGTGTCGATATTAACCAATCACCGCCCCCTTCTGGGCTTATGGTACAGGTTATTAGGCTTTTTAGGGTGAACTTTCACACCAACACCTGCCTTAAACGTAGCTACTGGACCTAAACCACCGGTTATGTTCCTTCTTGAGGCGGCCGCCTCGGTCAGTGAGGAAGTATCAATCACTGTCAAGCCACACGGCTTTAAGTCCAATGGTCTGTGTCGTTGTCTGGAACTACTTCTTTTATTCTCTCTAATATTATACTCCCTCTCGTCCTTCACCTACAATCACCCTTTGTCATGTCAATAAGAAAGAAGGAAAAGAAAACTATGAAACTTCGTATCTCAAGGTAATGAGGAAAGCTCGCTGCTAATTCTCAAATATATTAAAATTTTAATGTTGTGAACCTATAAAAAATAACTGTATTTGTTAGAGGAAGGTTAAATATAGACCACTTTTTATCAACCCTAATCTTATGGCTCCTTAAATATGCTTATAAAATCGTTCAAAGTGATCTAATGTCACGTTTTTACACAATTTTATTTTAGTAATAAAACTTAAAATATAGTGTTGATAAGGAAAAATATCCCTGTTGGAATCTTTCGACTTCATTTCAACGCGAACAATATTTTGAAATAACGCATCTTAGAATTAAATATTGCGTTTGAGCCGAACGTCTGCACGGGAATTTCTCTCTTACCGGGGTGGCACCCGAAAATTCAATTCTTTAACTACAAAGACGTGTCACAATGTCCTTCCTCCCACTAATGGGCTCTTTCGCCTCTCCCTGGGGCCAACAACTCTCAGCGTCTTTAATCTTATATCATCTAGCAAAATATCTCTATAAAAGGAATACTTATTCAGGCTATTTATATATTGTATAATAACCTATCAATCTAAAGTATGGGGACTAGGCGGTTAGATTAGAGGAAATATATCTATATCGGTGTTTATAAATAATATAAAAAACACAACCAAACTCACACGCAGAAACAATCCCCAGTACATCAGTGGGGGTCAAATCCGGGAATACCTTGTTATGGTAAAACTTGCTAGCACAAGTCTATAAATATTTCGCAAACCACAGATAGATGTTCATATTACAATTCTTATCTCACTGCTTAAAGTTACTAGATCTACTGTCACGTATCCATTCGACAAGACATTTGTTCTGTTTACCCTATTTTCTATGAATGGACATATTTTGACTGATATACAAAGTTACTACTTTAACGAATTAACGTCATGTCATATGATCTTCATCTCTAACCTTTGATTAATAATATAAATAATTATAAAATAACAAGAGTAAAATAGTAAAATGTTATCAATGTTGACAGTAAAAAAAATTGTATTTTCTAAAAGATGGTACTAATGCTCATTGATAAAGGTACAGTAGTACTTTTTTAATTCAAAGTCCAAGGAATAACTAAAGAAAAATTCTAGACATCCAAAAATGTTGATTAGCCATTTTATTGAGTAGGCAGCTGATACACAATAAATCAATAACCTCAAAATATGCTAAATAAAATCACTCATATTATATATATGTTATATAAAGCACACATATGCAATGAATACCGGAAAACAAGAAAAATTCAAATAAAAAATATAAAAACTTGAAAAACTTAGCACCCAAAACTAATTGCAGACTAGAATCAGAACTGATGAGTAGCTTGTGAGTAGCTCCCGGCTTTCAGTTACTATGACAGGTTAACTCCAACTTCATTTGACATTCTAGGCATATGAGGTGGTTTAATAAAGATCGTTAAGTTAGATTTGAAATGAGCACAAGCTAGAAAAAAATTAACAATGTATAAGCTTATAGTTATCCAAATATTTCCTCCTAAAATACGAATTAAAAGTGATTTTTTTTACCATTGATTTAGATTAAAAAAATCATGGTGGGTTCCAACTATCCAAATTTTCGGACTAATCCATGTAGAATTAATCAAATTATATTATATTGTACAACTGTTACTTCCGAGATTGGTATTATTTAATAATAATAATTAGCAGCGCGTCTTACTACCCGTTCGGGTTATACGCTTTAAGTACTAATTACTCTAACGGATTAGGAATTACCCCCCCTCCTGTTCACCCGACCGAGACTCGAACCTCGATCTCCCCGTCCTCAGCAGTCGAGCTCAACACGACAAGCGTGTTAGCCAACTACGCCACCGAGGCGAGACGAGATTGGTATTGACTTTGACAGTTATAAGGTAAATATGGTGACTTTTTGCAAATGTTTACTATACTTTTATGTATTAGCTGTTTTAAATGACTCTTACTATCGCAAACAGACTATGCAGTCACACATTTTTGCTATGAAAAAGTTGGTTACAGCGAGACAAATTTTTTTACTCAATCCTAAAACGATTTCAATTAATTTTTATTAAACTAGTTTTTTATACACATACTCTCTCTCTCCATCACACATACACACACACACACCTACTACCAAAATAATTCTAAATACTATTTTCAAATCGATATTATAAAATGGCCATGCATTCACCTACCTCCTCTCTAATCAAACGAATAATTAAACTTTGTTTTAGCAAATTAATTACTGTCCCTCCTCCATGGAAGGAACATTTTACCCAGATGAGTTGGCACCCAAATTAAAGAGATTTTACATTTGTAGATTCATCTGTCTCATATATTTTATCCTCTTCACAAAACAAATCATTACCTTGATTTGATTTTTTCAGCACCACGTCTTACCACCCATTCGGGTTATACGCCCTCAATTTGATTTATATTTACAAAAATACTTCACTAAACTTTTTTTTAGTGGTAAAAGATCAAAATAATTTTAAAAGTATAATATTCTACAAGTTTTTCCACACAGTCTTAATACTCGTTCTGATGATACGCGGTACGTTAATTCATCTAATTGAATAAATATGAGAAAAGTTAAAATTAGATTAAATATACCCACATTTGCGGGGAATCCGGGTGGGAAACCATTCAGGAAAAACTGACAACAGTACAACCAACCGGGTTTCGAATCCTGATATCCTGGTTACCGGTGTGACACGTCAAACCATGTGGTCACTAATGTGGTTTTATCTAAGTTTTATATAACAATACAAAATTGTATCTGATATTTATATTAAAAATACTTAAAAGAGAAACCAAATTACACTGGGTGGGCTCATGGTTTGTAGATCTATCAGTGATAACGGGCTCTTTTTGAAACGTTTCTTAAAATTATTGGCTACCAATTTACAATAAAATAAGGTAAATTGATTACACATGAGTGTTATGTGTAGTAAGTTAAAACTAGAACAAACTAAAAACACACACACTTCATGGCTTCAGTCCGTAATAGAGCCATACCGACCGAGCGGCCACCGTCTGTTGGCAAATATAGTGCCAACCCTTGTGGATAGGGGTGTCATGTTACCAGTACAACGCACACTCCAGCCGTTAGTATCTGTTTTATAGACCGGATATGCTACTTGTTCATTACAGTACATAATTCCTCATTTGTTCTCACGGAGCTGAGTTGACCCAGTTTTAGACTCACTGCCTCACAGCGCCGGGACCTATTAATCAACATCCAGAAACTAGAACCACTATACCACAGGTCAAAAAACTATAAAATGCAAACACAAATCTAATTTAAAAAAATACAAATAATCGAGTTTTTAAGAAAGTATTTGGTCCATTCATCTTAAAGTTTATTTTAACTTCAATTTATAAACATTATTAGGCTTGTATTATAATTCTGTGTATTTAAAATTCTTAAAGGGTATCTCAAATTAAATTAATGTTAAAATAAGGCTCATTAACGTTAAAAAAACATCACGTGGATGCAAGGCCGTAGTCAAGGGGGGTTATGGGGGTTAAAAACCCTTCCGAAATTTAATTAACAAAATATATAAGGCTTTATTTATGGTTCAAATAATACCAAAATTAAGGCACTAGTACAAATTAGGGAGCTTTGTTACCATAAAAAGCACTTCAGATAGTTTCTAGGGATGTTTAATATCTAGAATTTTTCCTAGCCTCCGACAGTTAAGGTGTTATGTTACCATAAAAAGCACTTCAGATAGCTTCTAGAGGTGTTTAATATTTATAATTTTTTTAATCCTCTGTCAATCAGGGGATGTGCC